>OZJO01011457.1:0-42917 GCA_900406225.1 Acrobeloides nanus | reverse complement strand
CCTTCACAAACGTATTTCTCGCATCCCAAAACACCAGAAGATACCGTCGGAACAAACAGGTGTTCTATTGTTAAGACCAAAATTATAGAAAATGGAAACGAGGAAAAGCCTCGCAAAGCTTTTAAAAATTTTGATTTTTTCAGTAAGAAAATTCAGTGCAAATTCCTTGAATCAATCAAAAATTGAGTATTGAAACGATTATTTTTTTTGAAGACTTTTTTCTCATTTTCGGTCGCCGTGGACAGATATAAAAATGAATTTGAAAAATGGAGAAAAATTCTAAAAAACTTGTAGATTACTGTCTAATAGCGCAAAATATAAATGGAGCATTTTCCTTGTAAAATTGCTGACAAGAGTACAAAATTGGAAAATGGAGAAAAATACTACAAAAACATTAGATGACTATTCAAAAACGCAGACTTAAAAAATGGAGCATTTTCCTTTCCCAATAGCAGACAGGAATAAAAAGGACAATATTTTTTTGTACTTTTTTTACCTTTTTTTGTAAATTTTAGTTGTAACTTTTTTTATCATTTTTTGTAACTTATAATTTTAAATATTTTTTTCAAAAATTTACAAAAAAGTTTTTAAAAAGAATTTCAAAAAAGGACATAAAAATTACAAAATTTAGTTACAACCAAAAATTACAAAAAAGTCAAAAAACAGGTAAAAAAATTACAAAAAGGTAAAAAAGTTAAAAAGGTAAAAACTAAAAGTTACAAAAAAGGTTACAAAAAAAATATTGTTCTTTTTATTTCTGTCTACTATTGTAGAAGAAAATGTTCCATTTTTTAAGTCTGCGTTTTTGAATAGTCATCTACTATTTTTGTAGTATTTTTCCCCAATTTCCAATTTTTACTCTTCTCAGCAATTTTACAAGGAAAATCTCCATTTATATTTTGCGCTATTAGATAGTAATATACAAGTTTTTTAGAATTTTTCTCCATTTTTCAAATTCAATTTTATTCGGACAATATTTTTTTTGTAACTTTTTTTACCTTTTTTGTAACTTTTTTACCTTTTTTGTAATTTTTTTTACATGTTTTTTGACTTTTCTGTAACCAAAAATAACCTTTTTGTAATTTTTGGTTGTAACTAAATTTTGTAATTTTTTAGTCCTTTATTTGTAACTCTTTTTAAAAAATTTTTTGTAAATTTTTGAAAAAAAATATTTAAAATTATAAGTTACAAAAAATGATTAAAAAAAGTTACAAAAAAAATATTGTCCGAATAAAAATGAATTTGGAAAATGGAGAAAAATTCTAAAAAACTTGTAGATTACTATCTAATAGCGCAAAATATAAATGGAGCATTTTCCTTGTAAAATTGCAAGAGTAGAAAATTGGAAAATGGAGAAAAATACTACAAAAACAGTAGATGACTATTCAAAAACGCAGACTTAAAAAATGGAGCATTTTCCTTCTCCTGAATATTTAATAGCGTAAAATATAAATAGAGCATTTTCCTTGTAAAATTGCTGACAAAAGTACAAAATTGAAAAATGGAGAAAAATACTACAAAAACAGTAGATGACTATTCAAAAACGCAGAATAACACGTCCAGATCCACGTCAAATTTTTGTATGAAATAAAAATTCATATAAAAATGAGTAGTTCTATAAAAAGAAATAGTCGAAAAAGTCCTTTTTCGACCCATCCTGGGCTAAAATTAAAATTTTGATTGTGTATCTTGAAAACTCATGCTGTAAGTTCAAATTTACACACTGTAATTTCGAATTTATCTGGGTAAGTTCAAATTTACTCACGTAAGTTCGAACTTACATGGGTAAGTTTCAGCTTACAAACATGGATACGCTATTCCCCATACTGAAAACCCCCAAGTACAAAAAATTCAGCTGAATTGGAGCCCTTCTGAAAAATCTCTCCTGTACACGTACAGGAGAGACTGTGAATCTCGGAAACGGCTGTGAATCTTGGAAACGACCCAAAGCATACCTCATTCGAAATAGAATTTTGATTTGTTTTGAAAATGCTAAAAAAAGTACAGCATTACAAAATTTGTAAAATAATCAAACTTTGTAATCAAGTTAATATTAAGTTGAATAGTTTTCACATAAAATGATACTAAATATGTATGATAACCTAATGGCCCAATATCTGCTATGAAGCAAACTTCCTTTTTTGACATATTTGTATTATTCAATTGATTAACATTATTGAAAACAGGTATAATCTAAAAATTAAAACAACTTTTTCAACCTAACATTTTGAATAAATAGAAATCATGAAATGGAGATCAGCCTTAAAGGGGTGGGGTAAAATTTATAACAGGATCTTCAAAGAAATTCTGCTCCTGCTCAGCTACGAAAATGCTCAAATATCGCATGCGTAAATGACGCTGCACAAATAGTAGATGCACAAATTCCGTGCACAAATGACGCTAACACACAAGGATATATGAAGAATATTTTTATGCAAAGTTCAATTTCAAGATCCGTTCACTTCAGGTTTTCGTTGTAATAAATTTTAAAATGCATCATATTTTTGGACGTTTATTCGAACAATTTTTTCTCTAAGAGAAAGGCCGTTTTCGATGAAACTTATTACATGTATAGAAAACCATTGATGCCCTACAACATGCATTTATCTTTTTTCCCCACAATACAAATTTTTCGAGGTATCGAATTTTCTTTCCAGGAGTACTCAAAATTGCCATTTCTAAAGATTAAATACTAGAGTTTTCTTGAATGATTATTTGGCAACAATTTTTTATGTGTCGATGTAGAATTTTATGACGAATTTGTTGACATAAAAATCGGATAAAACATTTTTATCTATTTTGAGCTAGCCAGGTTGAGAAGGAGGTCAAAATTTGTTGTCTCCGTTTTTGATGATTGCGGTCTAAAAAAATTCGTCATAAAATTCTGCATTGATCCGTAAAACTTTTTGTAAGAAAACATTCAGGAAGGTTCTAGTGTTCAATCTTTAAAATTGACAGTTTTGGGTGCCCCTAGAAAGAAAATTTAATATCTCGAAAACTACGCGTCAAGAAGAAAAAAGGTTTAGGGCATTGGTGTACCCAGGGGAGCGGGTTCCTCCCCCCGAAATCCAAAAAATGAAAAAATTTTTCTAAAGGTCCCCCTTATGTTTTGGTCCAAAATTTTTGAAATCTTTTTTCAAAAATTCTAATAGTCCCCCCTTTTGATTTTTCACCAAAAATGTCCAAAATTTTTATAGAAAAAAATGTATTTTCTGAGCATTTTCAGCTTAAAAACGGCTATTTTTGAAAGAATTTTGCGCCTGCGGCTCTGTTTTTTGCTAAAACGTCAATTCAGCAAAAAAATTTCGATTTTTGACGAGTTTTCGTCAAAAATAAAAAATTTCTGAGGTTTTCAGATTAAAGATAGATGTTTTTCAATAAACAAGTTTTCGCGCCTGTCGGGGCAAAAAAACAAGGGAATTAAGATGATTTTTGAAATTTTTTAAAAACTCTAAAAAATTGATTGGTCTCTACTTTCTTTTTGCTAAATTTTTTCTAAAAACCCTAATTTCCTTATAACGATTTTTCACCAAAAATGACCAAAATTTCCTCTTTTTTCACCAAAAAATTCCAAGATTTTTCACTTTTTTATATAAAAATTGTAATCTTAGAGCATTTTCAGCTTAAAAACAAGCGTTTATCAAAAAATTTTCGCCTGCGGCGCTGGATTTTACTTCAACTAAAGTTTGGCACCAAAATTGTCTAAATTTTTTCATTTTTCAACAAAACAGCCCCAAATTTGATACTTTTTAAACCAAAAGTTCTTATTTTCTGAGCATTTTCAGCATATAAACAAGCATTTTTCAACAAAAAAATTTGCTTGCGGCGCTGGTTTTTGCGTTAACTCAAAGATTTCAACAAAATTTTTGTTGAAAATCGAAATTTTCTGATGATTTTCCGCTTAGAAATATGTTTTTCAACAAAAAATTTTCGCGCCTGTCAGCGCGAAAAAAATAGTAATTAAAGTGGTTTTTGAAATTTTTTTTAAAAATTTAAAAAAATTGGCTTGGTCCCCCCTATGTTTTTGCTTAAAATTTAAAAAAACATAATGGGGGACCAAGGCAAAAAATTTTTTCCATGTTGGCTCGCTCCTTCTTCCGCTTGCTCCAAATCCTTATCTTATTCATAAGCAATGAATTATCCGTAGTCGGGGCAGTTTTACCTTTAGTTCTCGGACGGTCTCAACATCTCTTTTACTGTCGTGTCTTTTACATAATGTTATTGTATATTTTATAGTTGCTAATAAACCTGTTTATATTGGGCATCTTACATTGCAGCAACCTACAAAAAGACAACGGCATTTCTCTTCGAAAAAAAATATTTAAAAAAGCTAAAAAAAACATGTATTTGAAAATGTATTACAACGAAAACCTGAAGTCGACGGATTTTGAAATTTGCATTAAAATTTTCCGGTCATTGTTAGCGAGATATAGAACAAAAATAAATTACTAGACAGAACTTATGAGATGACCTAATAAATGATTGGTTTAATAAAAAAATATAACACACTTTATATTCGACTTCTTTTCCATCTCCATCTAATATATACATACTATATACATTTTGATATATAGGTATTCTTACCAAAGTGGATAATTTTTTACTATTGCCATTATGCACTGTAACATAAAATTTAGTTTTTGATCTAAATTTAGGGGCCGTCACGGGTCAATAAGGAGGATCTGTGAACCTCGTTGTAAAAACCTTCCACAATACTATACAATCCGCACCTATTGGCGCAGATCCGGGTCTTGAATTTCTACAAAATACCAAATACAAACACACACATACAACATACATTCATAACATACCGTATTTCTACTAATAAAGCCCCATGGGGCTCTATTAGAAGCCTCCTCCTCCTAAACATCTAAAATCTTCACTAGACACTCTTACTAAACACCAGAAACAAAATTTTAAAAAACTGGAACCTCCAAAACATGGTAATTAGTAAAAGTAGTACCGATAGTACAGGTAGTATCGGCAGTACCGGTAGTACCGGTACTACCGATACTACCGGAACTACTTTTACTAATTGCCCAAATGTAATTAGTAAAAGTAGTACCGGTAGTATCGCTCGCTACCAAATATGCGAATTTTAACAGAAAAAGATGTTAAAAGCAAAAATTTTATATATATATTTAAAGTGAGATAAATTTTATAACAGGATCTCCGAAAAAAATTTTTCTCCTCCTAAACATTTTTTTCCTTGTTTATAAAAACATCACTTTTAGGGTTAATTTTGCATGGGGAATCGAAACGTACGGCTCAACTTAGGAACATACCCTTGGGGAACTTTTTGAAAAAATCGATTTTTTATTTTTTTTCATTGCCACTCCCTGGTTTTTTGGTTTATTTGAAAAAATTACCTTATAAACTCACATTCACTTTCATTAATTTTCCTACAAATAGTTTGAGTAGGGAAATCAATTTCAGTATTTTTTAAATTGAGATTAATTTTTTGCATAGAACTGCTAATAACTTGTTCTGCAGCACGCCAACTTTTGGCCAAATGATAATAAAAATCTTGTGTAACTTTTTCTTTTGACGTGCCACTAAATTCTTTGAATTGTTTAAGAAAATTTATTTGTATTACGTTACACCATCATGACTAACAACTAAAGAGACAGCACGATCTAATTCTCCAATTTGTTCTTTTGTATTTAAATAAGGCACTAAGGATACGGCGCTTAGTTGTTGAGCTAACTAAATTTATATAAAACTAGTTATACAGGGGGAGGGGTGCCAAAAGGGCAATTTTCGGCACATTTGCGGATTTTACTTTTGCGCATTTTACATTTGCGGATATTACATTTGCGGACGGAAAATATTTTTAAACCAATAATTTTCAATAGTTTATAAATTTTACAAAATATTATAAAAAATAATTATTGCGATCAGTAAAGTAGCCAAAAAAATTTTCAGGGGTTACAAATTTCAAAAAATTTATTTTTAGCCCGAAAATGTAATATCCGCAAAAGTGATATCCGCAAATGTACATCCGCAAATGTGCCAGCACCAAAAAATAATGCCGTTTTTTGGTCGCTGCGAGCGCGGCAACCAAAAAAAGGTCTCCGATTTCGAGGGGGAGGGGGTCCCACCCGCAAAAAAATCAAAAATTGGGGGATGCTTGTACAGGAATATTATCAAACCTGAAGTAATGCCGATGTTTTTCGTAACAATCCTTTTATTGCAGGTTTACTAGTAAAAAATCCAGCCCAATATGCATGAGGTTTGACAGCATATGGAAAGAAATCGTCATGTTTTACTCCCGGTTTAAATCTTTTTATTTCGGTGATTGCCTTAAAATAGCAGCTTGGAGTTGAAAAAAACGCATTTATAACACCCGAATACTAAACATTTATAGTTAAATACTGTTTTTTTTAATGTATTACCATTTTGTTTAGATAGTTTATAAGCTTTTCCAGGTTGAGCATAAAACTGTCAGGCAAAGTATGTGTATAGTCATCACCCATCATTACCAAATAATGTGGATGAGTTTGAGTCCGTATCTATATTTTTTGCTAAAGTACTTTCTGGGAGCCGAAAAAAATTTGTGACCTAACACTTGGAAATGTCTCCTTATCACAGCGTGATTCCCCGTCCATGACCAGGTGAAAAACTTTGACATATTAAAACTATTAAATTGACTATACCCGGCTATTAATATATTCAATAAATGTATTTAATATTTTATCAATATTAATTTTTTTCCCATTAATTGCTGCTTGTTGTTCGTTCTCAATAAATGGCTCATCCATACAAGCTGAATGAAATGGTCCTTCCCAACAAAAACCAATTGGCCCCTTATGATTATACCAATGATGTTGCTCAGTAAATAATGTTTCCTCTAAATTTATTTATATTCTAACAACAACTACATAAATCATCTATTCCAGATAGTGCAAGGGCGTATCTAGAGCGTGTACCATCACTTAGTCGAAACGTCACTTGGTCAACACGCCACTTGGTCGACTAAGTCACTTAGTCAACCATGTCAATTGGTTGACCTGATACCAGTCGAACACGTCACTTCGTCGACTGCGACATATAGTCGACTCCTCACTTCGTCAACACGTCAATTAGTCGACACATCACTTGGCTATATTAATACGATTCAAGTAGATCATAAGTCGCAATTCGCTCACTGAAGCGAAAAAAATGACTTTAAAAACTCAAAAAATATTGTCTAATTCTGAATGCAAAAAAACATTGCTCATGGTGGGATTCGAACCTGAGGCCTTGTGAACATAGAGCAAACTTCTTATTCACCCGGCTACTTAGGCAAACTTGCGAATGGTTGCACAAATAACTCAAAATATAGTTTTATACGCCATTTATCGGCAATCAAATATCAGGGGCCTATTTTAATTGTTGCAAAGTGCGAAGTGAAAAGTGCAAAGTGAAAAGTTTTTCACTTTACACTTTTTTAGTGCATTTTTTGGTTCACTTTGCACTTTTCACTTTACATTTGATAAAAATTTTGCAAAGCCATCGATCGGCTTTGCAAGCAAAACTTTGCATTGTTATGCAAAAAAATTTTTGATGCAAAAAGATTATGCTCCGGGCCGAACTCCGACCGTTCTACGCATTAAGCAGAATGCTTTACCGATTGCGCCATGAGGGATTATTCAAATAACTTGATAATTTCGATATGATCAAGCAATATTTTTCTAACTTCAAACTTTACAGTGTAAAGTGAAAAGTGCAAAGTGAACCAAAAAATGCACTAAAAAAGTGTAAAGTGAAAAACTTTTCACTTTACACTTTTCACTTTGCACTTTGCAACAATTAAAATAGGCCCCAGGGGGGGGGGGAAGTTCGAGGAAGAACGTCCAAAAGTTCGGGGACACTCAAAATTTTAAAAATTTCTCTGACCCTATACAAAATTTTTGTTAAATTTTGCATTTTTTCCACAAAATTTTTTTTAAATTTTTAAACGCAAAATTAAAAAAATTTTGTAGGGAGTCAGAGAAATTTTTTAAAATTTTAGGTGTCTCCTAACTTTTGTCGGTCATTCCTCGGACTTTTGGTAAATGGCGTAAAAATTATATCTTGAGTTATTTGTGCAATCATTTACAAGTTTGCCTACGTAGCCAAATGGATAAGAAGTTAGCTCTATTTTCACAAGGCCTCAGGTTTGAATCTCACCATGAGCAATTTTTTTGCATTTAGAATTAGACAATATTGTTTGAGTTTTTGGAGTTATTTTTTCGCTTCAGTGAGCGAATTGCAATTCTGACCTATTTTAATCGTAGTAATATAGCCCCTAGTGCCTTTTTAACGTGGTTCGGAAAAAGCTGTGACCATCAAGTACCGTCCCTTTCCTTGTAAGTATTTTCAGCTTAAAAACAAACTTTTCAAAAATTTTTTTAGAAAAAACCCTTTGATAAAATCGCCCCTCTGAAATGGAATCATGGCTATATAAAAGTAAAAAAGTAAAATATTTTTTGTTTACTTTTGTACGTTTATTTTTGATGTTTTACTTTTTTACCATTGACTCATAGCTACACCCTTAAGAAGATACATCCTAAAAAAGCCATAAAAAATTACTGTTATCTTCAGAAACATGCCACATCATGCTTAAACTTCTGTTTTTCTGCCTAAATTGATGTTCTTGATAATGTTCTCTAGCCACAAATAGATATTTGTAACCCATCTAAAATTATAGAACTTGGAGCCGAGCGCCTCCGGCGCTCTCGATTATTGGAGGGTGACTCTGAATAACCACTCAGAAATTTATATGTTACCTTTTTATCTGAAAATCAGTTTTATCTGATAAAACTAGTTTTATCTGAAAATACTAGGGCATTCCCGGCTGAGCCAGAGGTGTCATCCTATTATGATCTTAGGCTGCAGGTCAAAAGGGTGAGCATCCCCCGACGCAACCGAGGGTATCACCTTAGTGCAACCTTAGGGCTCCCAGCGAAAAAATGGACAATTTTGGTGAAAAGTCGTAATGAGGGAACACTTGAATTTTTTTAATTTCAAAAATTTCGAGCAAAAACATAAGGTAGGGAACTATTAGAAACGTTAGTTCTCGAAATATTTTTTATATTGAAATCCTTGGGAGAAGTCAAAAAACGGCAATAGGATGGAATGCACCGCACAAAGTGCGAGCGCACGAATTGGGCGCACAAGGACTGAGCACAGACTGAGCGCACATTTTTTGCTGTATTAATCGATGTAATATACAGTTTTTAGTGCAAAAAAAGCAACACACACTGGTGTAAAAGTTGTTGATTAATTATTTATTGTGTGTTATAATTGGAAAAGTGTTTAAAGCGATAGCGTTTAAGACACAGTTTCTGTAAGGGTCACCGGGGGGATGAAACAAGATATCTGGGAATTGGATGAAACTCAGCTGGAAAGTTGCGCCTATACCCATATAGTAAAATGGCATCCAACTTTTCCGATGAAACTTTCTAACTTGGGAGAAATCGGGGTCGAACTATGGGTGTCTTACGAAAAATGCCAATTTTACTTTTTCCGCAATATCTTTTTTTCCTGGAGGATTTACTTGAAACTAACTTTATGTTTATAATATAAAGTGGGATCGAGAAATCTTCCTGTATAAAATTTTTGGCCTGAAGTCAACTCCTTCGAGGACTACAATGGTAAGTTTTATGATGCTAAACTAGAAGCATTTTTTCATAAAAGTAAAAGTAAGACAAAAAATATACTAGGCGAAGTAGATTGGCATGTTCTTTGCTATGGCCAAAAGAATCGATATTCCAAGCTACCCTAGGATGCCCACATTCACCAAAAGTTTCATTTAAAAATCTTAAAGAAAGTGTGTACATATCGATGAGCTCAATATAGTGCGCCGTAGCCTCATCTGGTTGTACCCAACCACCGCCAGCAATTTCAAGTCTACCTAAATTCTAATCTATTCAAAAATCTAAATTCTAAAAGGCAAAACAAAAAGTAGGACTTAATTTCACGATTCCCCTCGTGCTGCACACCGTTTTAGTGTTGTCTCACACCCAACAGCGTTATAGGGGTATAATAATGTTTTTTATTTTTCCTTAAAATTTTTGGCGACAGAGGGGGGCTATGGCCCCCTCCCCTTAGCTACGCCTATGACTGCAGCTATTAGCGTTAGCGCTAGTATTAGCATCAGTTGTGCATACAATGGTGTAGCCACGGGGGCAGGGTACCAGGGGTACCGGTACTCCCCCCCCCCTTATGGGCCGAAAAATATAAGAAAAATAAAAAACATAAGGGTCCCCCTTATGATTTTTTAGAAAAAAAGCTTGGTACCCCCCCCCTTTTAGGGCAATTTTTTAGAAAAAAGGCTTGGTACCTTCCCCCTTAAAAAATTTATGGCCACGCCACTGTGTGCATACGACCCCGTAACTGGAAATTATTAACGCCTTACCAGATTTAACCAAATTTTTGATTGTATTATAACCATACTCTCCGTAGTCGTCCATCCATCGTTTTAAATACCCTATTTCAGAGTAAGAAAACCGACGTGTTGTGTTTTTATTAAGTTCATAAATAATCGTATTTATAATCTCTTTTACACCGGTATTTCTAAGACTACTTTTCCATGGACCTAAAAGTTAATTGAGCTAATAATATTTTTTTAAATTAGAAGAACCAGTCCAGGTCTAATGAATGATTCAATCGATAATCTGGGGGCGCCGGAATGTTGTTTCACAGGGCACTTTTTTCCTACCGAATGTTCCGACCTTTGTCCCAAAAGACCGGATGTTCTTATTTTTCCACTGCAATCAGCCGGTTGTTTTTACTGATTGTTCCAAAAATTATAACGTGATTTTTGGAACAATATTTCCTTTTTTCTAGATAAAATTTTGAATTTTTGAAAAAAATATGAAAAAATTAAATACACGAAAAAACATTTGTGTACGTGTAGTACACGTACACGAAAACCATACACGTTTACATCCCTGGTATGGACCCCCTGCCCAGGTATGGGAGCAATTGCCAGGATTGTCTACATCTAGCTACGCCCTTGCCTTATAATAAAATTCTGAAAATTTTTTATTTTTACGCAACTCATTTAAAAAATTTCAAACTTGTTTAAAAAAGAAAAAAATTGCAATTTTGATCACTCATAACTTTTTACCGTTTTATTTTTGAGTAGTGTGTAAAGGGAAAAATGTTCAGAATTGTTTTCTATTAAAGGGACGGTGCACGATGTGCTCTCAAAATAATTATTATGTCAAAATTGGTCATAATACCCCATCTCGCTGTGAGGAATCCGAAAATCATAACCAGAAAATCTCAAAACTTCATTTTGACCTTCAAAAAAGCATTTCAAAACAGGTCGATTTATGATATAAATAGCAATTTTTCATTCATTAGTTTGATGATTTCTCAGCGAACACCCATCCATTGTCGTTCAAATTTATTCATGTAGCTCGCGCCGCGAGCTATCCGATAATGTGGTCGTTTGATGATTTTGGCTTTTGGAAAGCCTCTAAAAAGTTGATTCTTTCACAAGTATCCATAAAAACTCGATTTTAGAAGACATGTCATAAAAGAGGATGTTTTTTATGGTTGTTATATATAGGCATTCATGATACGGTATTGTATATAATTATACCTAGAATATTACCTTACTTTTGAATAAAATAATTTGAGTTTTATATGATCGTTGAAATGACCAAAATCAAAGAAAAGACGACACAAAAATAATGTCAAAAACATTCGTTGAAAGGTCAAATAAATATAAAAAAGTAACACTATCTTAGATCGATAAATATAGAAGAAATCGATAAAAATTATTTTTTAGGTTCAGGCAAATACTATCTCAAAAAATTTGTTTAAAATTTCTGGCTCGATTGGCGAAAAATTGTTTGAAAAAAAATAAAAACACTCGTTTTTAGCGCATTTCCGCCCTAAAAATCGATTTTTTTGCACTGTTTGGGAAAGAATCAAGTTTTTAGACGCTTTTTCACGGCCAAAATCATAAAGCGACCACAGTATCGTGTAGCTCGCGACGCGAGCTACATGATTAAAAAAAGGTGACCGAAAACTTAGGGTATTCGCTGAGATATTCTCAATTTACCGAATAATACCCTATATTTATATCACAAAATAGACTTGTTTTGAAACTTTTTTGAGTGTCAAAATGAAGGTTTCAGATTTTCTGGTTATGATTTTCGGATTCCTCACAGCGTAAATGGTGTATTATGACCAATTTTGACATAATAATTATTTTGAGAGCACATCGTGCACCGTCCCTTTAATTGGAATCAACTTCAAATCCCGAAAACTGGTACAGTACAGGCCAAAAGTTTGGAATAATGCATCAAATTTTCAGAAATTCCAAGTTTTTCGCCAGATTTATTGCCGATAGACTCAAAAATGGGTTTTTATGAAATTTCTATGCATATTCCACCGAAAAATAGGAAAAAGATGACGCGAATAAGAAATTTCTTCGTTTTTAACGAATTGCATTCGAAGGTCCATTTTTGAAAAGGACCAAAAGTTTGGAATAATAAGNATTCAACAACAAAAGGACAATAAACACCTAATATTTGGTTGGATAACCCTTAGAATGGATCACCTCAGCTAAACGACGCGGCATGGAGTCCACGAGCTTCTTCAAAGTCTCTTTGGGAATCTTCTCCCACTCGGTACGGTAAAACTCCCAAGCCTCGTCCTTATTTCGGAACTTTTTGCCCTTGGCGCGTCGTTTGAGTTCCTCTCAGAGGTGTTCAATGGAGTTCAGGTTAGGGCTTTGCGGCGGATGGTCCAAAACCTTGAGTTTCTTGCGCTGGGACTACGCCCTCATCAACAGGGAAGAGCGTGCCACATGAGGCGAGCCATGCTTTGGGTCATTGTCTTGCATGAAAGTCCATTAGGGACGAAAAGTTCGCCTCGAAAACGGAAGCATATGATTCTCGAGAACATCACGATAGTCCGCCGCCTCGACAATTTCATCGGCACGGACCAGTGGACCGACTCCAAAGGCATAGAAACAGCCTTAAGAGGTGATGTCAATGAAGGAATCCCAAGAAACCCACTTACCACATACTATGATGCTTCCACCACCGTGTTTCACCGTCGAAGCCACGTGTTCCAGGAAGGAAGAATGCGGAGGAATGCGGAACTATTACAAATACATGGTTCCGACGGTGAACCACGGTGGTGGAAGCATCATGGTATGGGGTAAGTGGGTTTCTTGGGGTTCCTTCATTGACATCGCCTCTTCATGCAATACAATGACCCAAAGCATGGCTTGCCTCATGTGGTACGCTCTTCCCTGTTGATGAGGGCGTAGTTCCAGCGCAAGAAACAAGGTTTTGGACCACCCGCCGCAAAGCCCTGACCTGAACCCCATCGAGCACCTCTGGGAGGAACTACGCGCCAAGGGCAAAAAGTTCCGAAATAAGGACGAGGCTTGGAAGTTTTACCGTACTGAGTGGGAGAAGATTTCCGAAGAGACTTTGAAGAAGCTCGTGGACTCCATGCCACGTCGTTTAGCTGAGGTGATCCATTCTAAGGGTTATCCAACCAAATATTAGGTGTTTATTGTCCTTTTGTTGTTGGATTTGTCGAGTTTTGTTTGATTAAATCTTATTATTCCAAACTTTTGGTCCTTTTCAAAAATGGACCTTCGAATGCAATTCGTTAAAAACGAAGAAATTTCTTATTTGTGTCATCTTTTTTCCTATTTTTCGGTGGAATATTCATAGAAATTTCATAAAAACCAATTTTTGAGTCTATCGGCAATAAATCTGGCGAAAAACTTGGAATTTCTGAAAATTTGATGCATTATTCCAAACTTTTGGCCTGTACTGTATGGTCCTTTAATGTACCATAGTTATAAAGTTCATCATAAGTACTAATCCAACCTAAGTCATTATGCGTATGTGATATGAAATGAATGTTTATTTGACTGTGATTCCATTTGTGGCAATTCTAAAAATATTTAATTTACAGTGCGATCAAACCGCTCCTTTACTTTAGCAAAATTGGAATATCTCGAAAAGGACAACGAATTTTTCGATGCGGTTTTTTTAAATGATAGAAGAGAGTATTCTGCATTTTCGGGTATATAATCCATAAAAATCCGAAAGCAAAAAAAGAAAACCATTAAAAATGTCAAAAAGTAGCTCTTAGAAAAACTCAATTATCTCATCAAAGATTAATCAAAATTGAAAAAAATTTTTTTTTAATGTTCTACAGCTTCTGCTCCACGTATTTAAAAAGGAATTTTTTGCCTGAGCTGGATTTTATATGTTAAAAATGTCTTTGAATTTTCCTTTATACTAAAACTTTCAAACGTTATAACTTTTAATAGCATAAGTCATTTTTTGAGATCTTGGTTCGAGATCTTGGGCTAAAAATGCTCGTAATCGAGTAAATAAAACACCAGAACGATTTTTTCTTTTTTAGGCAAAAAATCTACTTTTTAGTATGAAAAACGGAAAAAATCGACTTTTTTAGCAGTTTTTATAACTAAAAGCGTTTATTTAAACGAAAAACAAAATAAAAATCGTTCTGGTGTTTTATTTTTATTGTTCTTGCGCGTATTTTGGGTCCAAGATCTCGAAAAATGACATATGCTATCAAAAGTTATAACGTTTGAAAGTTTTAGTATAAAGAAAAATTCAATTCATTTTTAACATATAAAATCCAACTCAGGCAAAAAATTCCTTCTTAAATACATGGAGCAGAATCTGTAGAACATTTTTTTAAAATTTTTTTGGATTAAGTTTCCTATGCACTTGTCACTGATCAGGCCAAAAATTTGAAACAAATTTTTTTATTTTTTCTTCCGAAAATAACACTATTTGGGGTAATTTTATGCGGGGAATCGATTGCGCGTGTTCCAGATGCCTGAAAACCATCGTAAATTTGAGTAAAATCAATTTTATCGATAAACACTTGATTTTTATCATATTTTAGCGGGAAATCAATGGATTTCATTCTAAAATACGACCACTCAGGGATGTACGGTTTTGGCAAAAAAAGTATTAAAGGAAATTAAAAGTACAACACTTTGCTGAACATGCTGAAGATATGCCATTCTTATCCCAACGGCCCTCTTTAGGGCCACATTTATAACAAGAATCACATGCTCTCTCAATAACACTAAATTCAAGTGATAAAATCAAGTGTTTATCGATAAAATTGATTTTACTCAAATTTACGATGGTTTTCAGGCATCTGGAACACGCGCAATCGATTCCCCGCATAAAATTACCCCAAATAGTGTTATTTTCGGAAGAAAAAATAAAAAAATTTGTTTCAAATTTTTGGCCTGACAAGTGCATAGGAAACTTGCTCCATTTTTTTTCAATTTCGCTTAATCTTTGATGAGATAATTGAGTTTTTCTAAGAGCTACTTTTTGACATTTTTAATGATTTTTGTTTCAATAACATTACCTTTGCACAGTTTGGTCAGCCGTGGTAGAGCTTTCGGATTTTTATGGTTTATATGCCAGAAAATGCAGAACACTCTCTTCTATCATTTAAAAAAACTGCATCGAAAAATTCGTTGTCCTTTTCGAGATATTCCAATTTTACAAAGTAAAAGAACGGTTTATCGCACTGTAAATCATGGCTATAGTAATATTGGGTATCTTTTTTGCAACCTGATTAGAAATTATCGGTTTACTATAAAATATCTGGTTTACTATAAAATAAGATGGTAAAAAAAGTCTACGGAGGTGAAATTTTAAAATTACTCAGCTCAATGAGACGAATAAAACGAGTACCATAATATGATGGATTCCTAAACCATCATAAATTGATACTCATTTTAATCGTCTCGCTTGATGAGTCGAATGGTCTAAAACATTTTTAAAATTTCACCCTTATATAAGGGCTCCAGCTAACAAGGAATAATCATCAAGTTTGTCCTCAAAATTTTGAATAATTTCAACGTCAATATATGCAGAAAAAATATATAAGAAACACATATTTATTGGTTTTACATAAAAATTTAAGAGAGCTATATTTTTTGGACTAAAAGATGAAAAAAATTAAAGTGCAACAAATTATCATCATAGGTGGGGATCGAACCGACTGAAAACAATATTATTGATAGGTCAAAATTGTGAATATATCTCATTCGTTAGTGTAGTGTAATGGATAACGTTTTTTTCTGCATCTATTGACGTTGAAATTATTCAAAATCGAATACACATGTGACTATTTCTTGTAAGTGTTCACATCACAAATTTGGCATTATCTCCGGAACCATAGCGAATTTTTCGATGCGATTTTTTTAAAGTTAGGTAGGCTAAATGTGCATCAAATGAGGCGACTTTCGCCAAAAAAATATAATTTCCTAATATTTTATTTTTGCATTAAAATTTTTGTTTTTGGGAAAAACACACTTAACAATCGAATTTTTCAAAAATTCGTTCGGATTCTGAAAGAGCATGGCCGATTTACTTACTTACATAAAATCATGTAGATTTTTCGAAATAGAGCGTTTTGAATTTAACCGCTATTTTGCGGCAAAATCTAATCGCCGCTAGTGGGATTCGATCCCGCTATCTGTGTGATCGAAGCCAAAACCACTACCACTGAGCCATTTTAGATATACTAATGAAATTTTAGATTTGCTTATTATTTTACATGTTTTTTTACATATGAAAAATATTAATCATTTTTTCATGATTTTTTGTAGGTAAGTAAAATCGGCCATGCTTTTTCAGAATCTGCGAAAATTTTTGAAAAATTCAATTGTTAAGGGTATTTTTCCTAAAACAAAATATTGTAACGCAAAAATAAAATATTAGGAACTTATATTTTTGGCGAAAATCACCTTGTTTCATGCACATTTAGCCTAACTTTAAAAAAACCGCATCGAAAAATTCACCATAATTCTGGAGATAATGCCAAATTAGTGGTGTGAACACTTAGCTGGAACACCCTGTACTCGTTTAAATCATTTTCGAACGCCGTTCCAACGGCCATCCCAGGTGTTAAAAAGCTTACGTCCCAAGTACATTTATCTGCATCTATTAAAATAATGTCACCAATCAATATAAACAAGAGTATTAACATTTTGTGCCGTATAAAAACGTAATATCAGATATATAAATCTTTGAAATTCGTCCTCTAAAACGAAGCATATCGTGTTGGCAGTTTAAATTCCATTTTCAAAAGGAGTGCGACGAACATTACATATTTTTTTATAAGAAGGTTAACCCTGTTACAATAGGTTATTCGACCTCTACGTAGTTTATTGTTGAACTATTTCACGGCGGCCGAAAAAAATTTCCTTTCGCTTCATAGTATACTTAATAATTTAATTGTTTAAGAAGAGAAAAATAAATAAATCTTGGAATCTAAAAATATCTTGTCTTCATAGAAGTACGTATTTTCAGTAACCTATTTTATCTACCCTTATTTTTGTTGGGTTATCAAAAATTTTCTTTTTCAGGCAAAAAATCTACTTTTTAGTATGAAAAACGGAAAAAATCGACGTTTTTAGCAGTTTTTATAACTAAAAGCCGTTTATTTAAACGAAGAACAAAAAAATCGTTCTGGTGTTTTATTTTCATTGTTCTTGCGCGTATTTTAAAGGGGGGGTGCATTTTGCGACCATTTGGGAGAAGCAAAATTTTTTTTGTAAAATGACCCTATTGGGGGTAATTTTATGCGAGAAATCGATTCCGCGCATCGAAAAATTCTGAAAAAATTTTCCGGGGGTCAAAAAATGCGTCAAAATTAGGGGTTGTAAGTTTTAACCCCAACAAAATCATTTTTAGGGGTAATTTTGTGCGAGGAATCGATTGCGCGCATCGAAAAATTCTGAAAAAATTTTTAGGGGGTCAAAAACCTCCAAAAATAATTTTGTTGGGGTTAAAACTTATAACCCCTAATTTTGACGCATTTTTTCAATTTTTTGACTCCCGAAAAAAATTTTCAGAATTTTTCGATGCGCGCAATCGATTCCTCGCACAAAATTACCCCTAAAAATGATTTTGTTGGGGTTAAAACTTACAACCCCTAATTTTGACGCATTTTTTTCCATTTTTTGACCCCCGGAAAATTTTTTCAGAATTTTTCGATGCGCGCAATCGATTCCTCGCACAAAATTACCCCTAAAAATGATTTTGTTGGGGTTAAAACTTACAACCCCTAATTTTGACGAATTTTTTCCATTTTTTGACCCCCGGAAAATTTTTTCAGAATTTTTCGATGCGCGGAATCGATTTCTCGCATAAAATTACCCCCAATAGGGTCATTTTTACAAAAAAAATTTTGCTTCTCCCAAATGGTCGCAAAATGCACCCCCCCTTTAAGCCCAAGATCTCGAAAAATTACTTATGCTATCAAAAGTTATAACGTTTGAAAGTTACCCTATCTCTTGGACCTCTTTATTTTGACGTTTTAGCTTGGAATATTTCGGCATAGAAATTAAAAATGATCAAATTTGAAAAAAACTTCAATATAAGAATTAACAAACTGAACCAAGTTCACATTAAAGTTCTTATCTTAACTGTAAAAATGTCTTTGACGTTTTTGCATTATACTAAAACTTTCAAACGTTATACTTTTGATAGAATAAGTCATTTTTCGAGATCTTGGACCTAAAATACGCGCAAGAACAAAAAACTTCCTTGACACTGATTCAGGGACGAAATTCGTGTATTAAAGCGAAAATCTGAAAATGTTTGATCTTCGCTTCAATAAACCGATTTTTTCCTTGAATCAGGGTCAAAGAAGCGTTTTCAGAATAAGGAGTGCGCGTATAGATCATGTCTCTAGCATTTATAGATCCAAAATAAACGCATTTGAATTTCATGATCCTGATCAGGACATGAGCAATATACCGCATGGCAGCACAGAAAAATCTAATTATGAAATCCATCAAAATTTTGTGATTTTCAGACTCAGCATAGTTGAAAACAATAGAGTAACGATTTTCGAGAAAAAATTTTTCCCATCACAAAAAGTGTACATCCGAAAGGTCGATTTTTACAGAAATCATGTTTTAAATTTTGCGTTTTATGACCGTTTAAAAATCTTATTTTTTACGAGAAAAAATCTTATATTTTATTAAAGAAATTCTTATTTTTTACCTATTCTTTCAAAAATGTCCTTATTTTCAATCTTCCGGACTTGGCATCCCTGTTTAAAAAATGGGGTCCAATGGACCCCAAGTGGTACAGACTTATGAAAAATGAGGTTGTCGGATGAGGGTTAAAAGCTCAAGATTAAAAAATTTTCCTTCTTCAATAACTGACAGGGATACAAAATAAATGTTAAAAATGGATAAAAATTCTACACAAATTAGTAGCTGACTTTTAAAAGTGCTAAATTAAAAAATGGAGCATTTTCCTTCTCCTGACTATATAATAGCGCAAAATATAAATGGAGCATTTTCCTTGTGAAATTGCTGACAAGAGTACAAAATTGGAAAATGGAGAAAAATACTACAAAAATATTAAATGACTATTCAAAAACGCAGACTTAAAAAATGGAATATTTTCCTTCTCAAAGCAGACAGGAATAAAAAGGTCAATAATTTTTTTTATAACTTTTTTTACCTTTTTTTGTAACTTTTTTACCCTTTTGTAATTTTTTTTATCTGTTTTTGACTTTTTTGTAACCAAAAATTACCTTTTTGTAATTTTTGGTTGTAACTAAATTTTGTAATTTTTTTGTCCTTTTTTGTAACTCTTTTAAAGATTTTTTTATTTTGTAACTCTAAAAACTTTTGAAAAAAATATTTAAAATTATAAGTTACAAAAAATGATAAAAAATATTGTCCGAATAAAATTGAAAAATGGAGAAAAATTCTAAAAAACTTGTAGATTACTATCTAATAGCGCAAAATATAAATGGAGCATTTTCCTTGTAAAATTGCTGACAAGAATACAAAATTGGAAAATGGATAAAAATTCTACACAAATTAGTAGCTGACTTTTAAAAGTGCTAAATTAAAAAATAGAGCATTTTCCTTCTCCAGTAACTGACAGGAATAAAAAGAACAATATTTTTTTTGTAACTTTTTTTACCTTTTTTGTAAATTTTTGTTATCATTTTTTGTAACTTTTTTTACCTTTTTTGTAAATTTTTGTTATCATTTTTTGTAACTTATAATTTTAAATATTTTTTTTCAAAAATTTACAAAAAATTTTTAAAGAGTTTTAAAAAAGGACAAAAAAATTACAAAATTTAGTTACAACCAAAAATTGCAAAAAGGTTATTTTTGGTTACAAAAAAGTCAAAAAGCAGGTAAAAAAATTACAAAAAGGTAAAAAAGTTACAAAAAAAGGTAAAAATTTACAGCTAAAAGTTACAAAAAAGTCAAAAAAGGTTACAGAAAAAAGTTACAAAAAAATATTGTTCTTTTTACTCCTGTCTACTATTGGAGAAGGAAAATGTTCCATTTTTTAAGTATGCGTTTTTGAATAGTCATCTATGGTTTTTGTAGTAGTTTTCTCCATTTTCCAATTTTGTACTCTTGTCAGCAATTTATTCAGTTTTATTCGGACAATATTTTTTTTGTAATTTTTTTACCTTTTTTGTAACTTTTTTACCTTTTTTGTAATTTTGGTTGTAACTAAATTTTGTAATTTTTTTGTCCTTTTTTGTAATTCTTTTTAAAAATTTTTTTGTAAATTTTTGAAAAAAATATTTAAAATTATAAGTTACAAAAAATGATAAAAAAAAAGTTACAAAAAAAAATATTGTCCGAATAAAAATGAATTTGAAAAATGGAGAAAAATTCTAAAAAACTTGTAGATTACTATCTAACAGCGCAAAATATAAATGGAGCATTTTCCTTGTAAAATTGCTGACAAGAGTATAAAATTGGAAAATGGAGAAAAATACTACAAAAACAGTAGATGACTATTCAAAAACACAGACTTAAAAAATGGAGCATTTTCCTTCTCCAATAGCAGACATAAATAAAAATAAATGCATTTTCAACGTTTAACAAAAAAATTTAGTACAAGATCAGAATATATAGTCTGTTTCGATAGAAAAGTATAAAATAAAATTATGGAAGAAACAGTGTGTCGCAATCCGAGTTCATATGTCGAGAGAACGATCCCACCAGAGTTAATAATCCACCGGCTTCAAATCTAGCGAATTCATGGCCATTCGTTTCTTGAAAATGAAATCAGGGGTGGGGGTGTTCATGTGTCACGGGGTGGAGAGGGGGGAGGGGGTAGGTCATCGGTCCCCGGGGACCAATGACCTACCCCCTCCCCCCAGGGCCGTATCCGAGGAGGAGGGTAAAGGGAGTAATTACCCCCCCCCCTAAAATTTTCAAAAGTCGAAAAAAAATCATAAGGGTCCCCCCCATAGCTGTACAAGGAGGGGGGTACTGATGCCCTAAATCGACATGGTCCCCTCATAGCTGTATAAAGGGGGGTACTGGCTCCTAAATACGACATGGTCGCTTAAAAATTCTAGGCAAAATATTACAAATTTTCGGCAAAAAGACGAAGTGGGGGGGGGACAGTACCCCCCCCCTTGTTCAGCTATGGTCCCCCCTTATGATTTTGCCCAAAAATTTTCAAAAAAAATTTCAAAAAACTTAATGGTCTCCCATTATGATTTTTTACAAAAAATGACTAAAATTTATATTATTCTACACAAATTTTCCATTTTTTCAGCAAAAATTGTAAATTTCTGAGCATTTTCAGCTTAAAAACAAGCATTTTCCAAAAATTTTTTTCGCTTGTGGCGCTGGAATTTTTTAATACAAAGAATTTAACACTAAAATTTTTCGCCTTTGATTTTCTACATAAAATGATCAAAATTTACTATGTTATTAGTCACCAAAAATGACCAATTTTGTCAACAAAAATTGTAAATTTCTGAGCATTTTTAGCTTAAAAACAAGTATTACTCAAAAATCCCCAAATTTGACATTTTTTAAACCAAAAATTAGTCATTTTCTTATCATTTTTAGCATATAAATAAGCATTTTCAACAAAATTTGCGCCTGCGGCGCTGGTTTTTGCGTGAACTCAAAGATTTCAACAAAATTTTCGTCGAAAAACGAAAATTTCTGAGCGTTTTCAGGTTAAAAATAGATTTTTTCAACAAACAAATTTTCGCGCCGATAGGCGCGAAAAAGGAGCAGAGTTAAGATTTTTGAAATTTTTTTTAAAAACTCGAAAAAATTGCCTTGGTCCCCTTATTTTCCCGACATTTTTGAAATTTCTAAAAATCGTAATGGTCTCCCATAACGAATTTTAACCAAAATGTTCTATTTTTTCACCAAAAGGTCCAAAATTTTCTATTTTTTCTACAAAAATTGTAACTTTCTGAGCATTTTCAGCTTAAAAACAAGCGTTTATCAAAAAATTTTCGCCTCGGCGCTGGATTTTACTTTGACTAAAGTTTTTCACCAAAATTCTCCAATCTTTTCCATTTTTCAACAAAAAAGCCCCAAATTTGATATTTTTAAACCAAAAGTTCTTTATTTTCAACATATAAACAAGCATTTTTCAACAAAAAAATTCGCCTGCGGCGAATTTTTATTGTCATATATGCATAATTTTGAGCCCTAAGTTTAAAAAGGCATGAACCTTTTTTCGTTTTATCCGTTTTTCATGATCTTGGTCTTAAAAGATGCGTAATAACTAGCTAAACAAAGTTACGAAAGCATTTTTATTTTAAACTTCAAAATATATTTTTTTTTAAAGTAAAATATTGTCAAAATTTTGACAAAAATCGATTTTTTAAAGAAAATACGTTTTTTTCAAAAGTAAAATGAAAAACTCTTCCGTAACTTTGTTTTCCTTGTTGTTACGCACATTTTAAGACCAAAATTAAGAAAAACGGATGAAGCTGTCAAAAGTTGATGCCTTTGGAAGATTGAAAAATAATCTCTTTTTTCAAACAGATTTTTCTCCATGAAAATAAAACCGAATCCAAAAGTTTTTGATTTAGCCTTATTATTCACTATGTCTAGATATTTTTTTAAAAAAAAGATATTAAATTTCAAAGAAAGTATGCCGAGTTATCCACTTTTCTATATGAGGATGTCTTTTGACGTTAAAAAATGCAATAAAATGGCATGCTACAACATGGCACAACTTCGACAACATTAAATTCGTAGTTAATAATGATTAAATAATCATTTTAAATCGATTTGAAGTGAATTCGCGCATTTTCCCATTTTGAGTCACACTTTGTCATGCCGTGTTGTAATTGTAACTAAATTTTGTAATTTTTTGTCCTTTTTTGTAATTCTTTTTAAAAATTTTTTTGTAAATTTTTGAAAAAAAATATTTAAAATTATAAGTTACAAAAAATGATAAAAAAAAAGTTACAAGAAAAAATATTATCCGAATAAAAATGAATTTGAAAAATGGAGAAAAATTCAAAAAAACTTGTAGATTACTATCTAATAGCGCAAAATATAAATGGAGTATTTTCCTTGTAAAATTGCTGACAAGAGTATAAAATTGGAAAATGGAGAAAAATACTACAAAAACAGTAGATGACTATTCAAAAATGCAGACTTAAAAAATGGAGCATTTTCCTTCTCCAATAACTGACAGGGATACAAAATAAATGTGAAAAATGGATAAAATTCTTCACAAATTAGTAGCTGACTTTTAAAAGTGCTAAATTAAAAAATGGAGCATTTTCCTTCTCCTGACCAGTGTTTTAATGACATCATTTTTTAAGGTTGACATTGACAATGACATCGTGACATTGACGTCAATGTCAACCTCTTGACTTGATGTTAATGTTATTTTGTGAATGACGTCAATGTCATTGTCAACGTTTTTTAGCAAGAGTTATTTTCACTAAGTTGTTTCTCTTTGATAAGTTAGGCGAGGAAAGTCAGACACAAAGAAATTTATTTATTTTAATTTTTTTGTGTTTGATTTTCTTTTTGAACTTTGAACCGTTTTCTCGGACAAGTTCTGGCAATATGCCTCTGTAGTATAGGATAGGAACCTATTTAACCGAGTAGATATTTTATTTATTTAAGTAGATAAATATTTATTTGAGTAGACAATATATTTATTTGAGTAAACAAAGGATAAGCCTAAGGCTAATATTATGGCTAAGCCTAAGCCCAAGCCTAAGCCTAAAGTTTAAGGCTAAGTCTAAGCCCAAGGCTAAGCCTAATATCATTATTAGCTAATTTTCTTCTATTAGCAATTTTTATAAAAGTAATCTTAAAAAATTCAAATGCGTTCTTATTCATTTCACAGAGATACAAAAATTTAAAACTATGCTTTTCAAATGCTGATCTCGGATTTAATGGGTTTAATAGTGGATGTTGTAATGATTGTGCCAATAGCCTTTGCTGGATATGATATACGTTTATAGCTTGAAGTAAACCAATAGTGTTTAGCTCTATGGCGAAACGATTCGTTATATTATTGCGTATAGCGATACAATTTCTTTCAGCGGTGACTTTTTCTTTGTCCTATTGCTAACTATCAATCGATTTGCGACATTTATCTTCCCAAAAATTGACAAATTCATGTTTGGAAATAACAATATTTATGGGTATGGGTCAGAGATAAATATATTAGAAGGGTTAGGGGACACGTGTACAAATCCCCCTCGAATTTCGGGGGGGGGAGGTCGCCCGCAACCCGCAGGCCAAAACGAATTTCGCACGCAAAATTTGCGGGTTAAACTCATTTCGCCCGCAGCCCGAGGGCTGCGGACCTACGGCCAAAAATTTTGGAGCTAGTCCGGCTGGGGGGGGGGGACCAAGTGACAAAAATTTTTTTCCTTCTGAAACATGTTCTTCATGACCCAATTCATCGTTTTAGTCCACTCTCACGGGCGGTCTTGTAAGTGTTAAAAAAAAATTTTCGATTTGTTTTCTAAAAATCGACTTTTTAGGGTAATTTCTATGCGAAAAATCGATTGCGCGCATTTTCGGAGAATGAAAAATTAAGCTTGACCATGAAAATCAGGGTATAACTGAATTTCAACGCGAAAATGTTTTTTCCAATTTTTTCTAAAAACCAACTTTTTAGGGTAATTTCTAGGCGAAAAATCGATTGCGCTCATTCTCGAAGCGTGAAAATGCTTCCTTGACCTTGATTCAGGGAAATAAATGTCTATATTGAAGAGAAAATCGAAAAATTTTGAAATTTCTCCCTTAAAATCATATTTCTGGAGGTAATTTCATGCGGAGAATCGATTGCGCGCATTCCCGAAGCGTCAAATGCTTCCCGGACCCTGATTCAGGTAATTAGTACGCGTTTCGCTTCAATACACACTCTTATTTCCCTGAATCATGGTCAAGGAAGCATTTTCAAAATTCGCAAATGCGCGCAATCGATTCTCAGCATGAAATTACCCCTAGAAATATGATTTTGAGGGAGAAATTTCAAATTTTTTCGATTTTCGCTTTAATATACACATCTATTTCTCTGGATCAGGGTCAAGGAAGCATTTTCACGCTTCGGGAATGTGCGCAATCGATTTTTTGCATGATATTACCCTTATATAGGCTGTTTTGGCAAAAAAAATTTTCGACCGAGAATGACCTATTACCTGCACCCATACATGGGCACGCAGGGGGGTACTGGGCCCCAAAATACGAATTGGTCCCTACTGTCGACCAAAAAAAAACGTCGACAGGCGAAAAGTCGAAATACGAATTCGTATACGAATTGGAAATACGAAATCTTAGTCAAATACGAATTTGTATATATGTTTTGCCGTCAAAATACGAATTATCTACTAATTTTTCCCCCGATACGACGAATTAGAGGCGGGGGGGGGGGGGGGGGGTACAGTACCCCCTTGCCCAAGTATGCCTGCACCCCTCCTTTAAGACACGTGACGGTCCCTACCTATAAGTTTATTTTTTTGACAGCTCACCGTAAGATTGTTTATAGGAAGATTCGTGTCTTCCAGCAATTATAAATAACAATAAAGAAGAAATAATTGTTAAAATAAAGCAAAATTTCATGATTAAAGAAAGTTTTAGTGTGAAAGCAAAAAGTGTTCAGCAAAAAAAGATAAAACCAGATTCAAGGTACGCTAAAAGACCAGTTTACTGGATGTTGATGATTGACAAAATTTTATCAATTAACACATAAACATTTTTATATGGAAGATCCTAATTTATTTTTTGATATGAGGATCTTGATTATGAACTAATTTTTGAAAATAAATATCAACGTGAAATGTGCGTCTGTGCAGCCTATCTTGGAAACGTTAGATTTAAACCTGGACTTCTAAAGGGTGAGGCAAAAAAGGAACATTGAGATTTTTGCATGAATTTGAGACCCAAAAATTTTCTTCTAAAAATAAACTCTTTAGGGGTAATTTTATGCGTAGAATCGTTTGTGCGCATTCCAGAAGCTTGAAAATGCTTTCTTGACCATTTTTCAGGGTCATCACCCTTAAATTGCAAAAAATCACAATACTCTATTTTCGAGATTCGGAGAGTCATCCCGAATCCGACCTCTTCGAAAAACTGTCTCTCGAAATTTTTTTGAGACAGTGATGACCCTGAATCGAGGAAGCTTTTTCGCGCTTCGGGAATGCGCGAAATCGATTCTCGTATAAAATTACCACTAGAGCGGTCATTTTTAGAAAAAAAGGTTCCAAATTCATGTAAAATCTCAATATTCCACCTTTATTGACTCACCCTGTAAATCTAAATTTTTTGGGAATGATAAGTAGTAGTGATGCCACTAAATAACGATTTCGAATTTCGACACCAAAATTTCGATTTCGCTTCGATTTCGAATTTCGACCTCTCGATTTCGACATAAACGAAATTTGAAAAAAATCAATTTTCCATCCAATCTCATGAAAAGTTTAAGAGACGATATCTCGAAAGTTCGAACTTTTTGGGGTTGCCGCGGCACTAGGCGAACTGATGATAGAATATGAAATTTGGGACCAAAATAAACACATTGGTGCATTTGAAATGGTATGAAAACTTAAAAAAGGTCCATTTTGGCCCCTATGAATGTTGGATCTTTTAGGGACCTTATAGGGTATTTTTTCCATTTTAGTATTTTGAGCATAACTCTTGATGGTTAAATCCAAACTCGATGATCTTGGTGTCTTTGGATTGCTGGTGATATGGGCTACAACTTTTATATTGGGTGTATGGGGTCATGTTGTGGAAGAAGTGGTCGAAAACTTAGGTTTTTTTACACTTTTTCACAAAAATCCTGTTACCTGAGGGGTCAAAAATTCAAACAAATGGCTCTAGAAAAAAACTTTGTTCCCATGATAATTCCCAATGGGCCCTAAAAATTATCTACAGCACCCCTACTTTGTTTTAGACTTAGTCCCGGGCCGAATCTCGAACCCTCAAAAATATTTTTTTGGCTCTGAAGATTGGGACCCCTATGAATATTGGGCATAACAGAGTTTTTACACTTTAGTTTTTTGATTTTGAGCATAACTCTTGAAGGCTAAATCCAATTTTGATCATCTTGGTGTCGTTGGATTGCTGGATACACAGGCTACAACTTTTATATTGGGTGTATGGGGTCATGTTGTGGAAGAAGTAGTCGAAAAATTAGGGTTTCCGTAAAAATCCGGGTCCCCTGAGTATATAGAAATTCAAACGATGACCTTGGTGTCATTAGATTTTTTATATAGATATTATATATCTTTTCGTTTTTTCGAGATACGAACTTTCGAGATATCTCTTAAAATTTCTAGTATTGATCAATCGTTTTAATAACCAATTTCATTGAAAAATATGCACGCTATTTTTTAAGATCTCCAAACCCACTAATTTTTTGTACTCAGGGATTTTCGACTATGGGGAACACGATGGATATTATTTTTTAACAAAAAATTTTGTAAAAAATAAAAAATTAGGGGGTTACAACTTAAAAATTGAATAATATGCGAATTTCAAAAATATCTTCAAACCGTCTAATTTTTTGTACTCGAGGGTTTTCGGCTATGGGGAACACGATGAATATATTATTTTTTTAACCAAAAATTTTGTAAAAATTAAAAAATTAGAGGGTTATCCCCTAAAAACTCAAATTTTTTTCAAAAAATTGGTTATATAAGAACTTGTTAGTGGCGTAGTTGGGGGGGGGGGAAGAACCCGGGGTAGTTCCCTCATTCTTGGAAAAATTAAATTTTTTCCTAATGATCCCCTTATGTTTTCCCATATTTTTTGAAAAAATTTTCCAAAAATCATCATGGTCCCCCATTATGATTTTTCACCAAAAACGACCAAATTTCCTATTTTTTCACCAAAAAGGTCCTAAAATTTCCATTTTTTTCTATAAAAATTGTAATTTTCTTAGCATTTTTAGCTTAAAAACAAATATTTCTCAAAAAAAATTAAGCCTTAGGCTTTAGGCCTTAAGCCTTAGGCCTTATGATTAGGCTTTATCCTTAGGCGTTAGGTCTTATGCTTAGGCCTAATCCTAACGGCCTAAAGCCTAAGGCCTAAAGCCTAAGGCCTAAGGCCTAAGGCCTAAAGCCTAAGGCCTAAAGCCTAAGGCCTAAAGCCTAAGGCCTAAAGCCTAAAGCCTAAGTCCTAAAGCCTAAGGCCTAAAGCCTAAGGCCTAAAGCCTAAGGCCTAAAGCCTAAGGCCTAAAGCCTAAGGCCTAAGCCTAAGGCCTAAAAAACTGAAAAATTTTTATAAAACGATCTTTTTTATAAAGTTACAAAAAAATACTTTTTGAAGTTACAATAAAATATTTTTGAGGTTGCAAAAAAATACTTTTGAAGTTTCAAGAAAATACTTATAACCTTAAAAAAGTAAAAAAGTTACAAAAAAAGGTAAAAAGGTTACAAATAAAAAGTTACAAAAAAGGGTAAAAAAAGTTACAAAAAAAGTCAAAACAAGTTACAAAAAAAAAGTTACAAAAAAAGGTAAAAAAAGTTACAAGAAAAAATATTGTCCAATGTTAAATTGTACTAAACTTTTCTAAAAATTGGTCAAATCGAACTGTTGTGGCCATACACAATGAATAAAAGCATTCCATGATAAAAATACTTGATTTTTTTTGTTATTGTGTTATTTTTTTATTCTTTAGAATTGAATAAATTTTACTAGAAAAGTCCGACTGGGTCATATGTGACCCACCATGATTTTCACTGGTAAGTCCGACTGGGTCATATATGACCTACCTCAAATTTAACAGTAATTTGAAAAATTCAAACGAATATCATTTTCTATACCATTTTAAAGTATTTTTGCATAAAATTTTTAAAAAAAAATCGTCTTTGTGAGTTCTCGTCCAAAATGGGTTAATGGTTTAAGAATTAGCCTTTTAATAATATTAATATATATTTGAGATGAATTTAACTTGTATTAAGTGTATGTATTTTCTAATAACTAATACTTCACTCTTTAAAGGAGAAGTGTGTGTCTGTACGGGCCAGTGTTTTAATGACGTCATTTTTTAAGGTTGACATTGACAATGACATTTGACGTCAATGTCAACCTCTTGACTTGACGCCAATGTCATTTTGTGAATGACGTCAATGTCATTGTCAACGTTTTTTAGCAAGAGATATTTTCACTAAGTTTTTTCTTGTTGATAAGTTCGACAAGAAAGTCAAACACATGACTCATTGTCGATGTCAACATTTTTAGTGAGAGGTTCTTTTCACTAAGTTTTTTCTCTTTGATTTTCGGCAAGAAAGTCAGACACAAAGAAATTTATTTTTTTAAATTCCTTTGTGTTTGACTTTCTTATCGAACTTATTAAAGAGAAAAAATTTAGTGAAAATATCTCTTGCTAAAAAACGTTGACATTGACGTCATTCACAAAATGACATGACATTGACTTGAAATTGACATGTCAAGTCATTGACTTTGACATTTAAGTCAATGTCATTGACATTGACGTCATAAAAACACTGGTGAGGGCTAACTTTTTTATTCGTCCTATTTTTGTTTAATTTTGTCATATATATGCCTACAATTTTGTACTGAGTCCAAAAAAGTATGTCCCGACCCCTTATTGTTTAAAAATTTTTTAGGTACCCCAACTTTTTTTGTTTCCTATCACCTACCTACTAACTTTTAAAAAAGACCGCATGTCAACCCAATTTACTGTTCTGAGATCTCGTGGTTCCTGACGGACATAGAAACCGGTTTTTTATATTTATGATTTTAATTTAAAAATATATTATTATAGCAAAACACGATGGAAAACAAAAGACTCGATATCCAAGGTTTACGTGCGATTCCTATTATAAGTATCCTTGTGTATCATATTTGGCCTAATGCCATACATAACGGTTTTCTTGGGGTTGACATGTAAGATTTCGAAAAAACGATCATACATATAAGTTAAAGTGGAAAAGATCTAATCTTCTCAAACTTTAACTTTAAAGGGGGAGTTCAATTTGCGACAACTTCTCAAAAAAAAATTTTTTTCTAAAAAGGTCATTTTTAGGGGTAAAATCATGCGAGAAATCGATTGCGCGCAGCGCCGAAGCGTAAAAATGCTTCCCTGACCCTGATTAAGGGAGGGGATCGGTGTTTTAAGCGAAAATCAAACATTTTCAGATTTTTATGAGAAAACCGTTGATTCTTAGGTTTTTCTAGGCGGGGAATCGATTGCGCGCATTCCCGAACCTTGAAAACGCTTCCTTGACTTTGATTCAGAGAAGGGATCGGTGTTTTGAAACGAAAATCAATTTATTTACGTATCAATTTATATTATTTTTTATGATGGTATTTTATGACATCCTGATAGTGCCTGTTGGTGACTGATACAGTGATGTAATGGATTTTTTATAAATATTTTTTAAGGAGTATAAAAGAATCGATTGCGCGCATTGCTGAGTCATGAAAATGCTTGTCTGACCCTGAATCAGGGAATACGAATTTTGAGCTATTAGGGGTATACTCCTCATATGGTAACTAACTTACAGTGGTCAAAAATAAAAAAAAACTTTTATATTTGAGTACCTCATGTCAAAAACCCCAAAATATAAAAATTCATAAGATTTAAAAAAATTTTGAAAATTTGAGTTTTCATCCCTTGGTTAAAAAAACTCGAATTTTCAACAACAAAAATCCATATCTTTCGTATTTTGGTATACTTTTTAGAATTTTTTCGATATGGAGAACTCGAATCAGAAAGAATTTTTTGATTTTGGCCACTGGAAGTTACCCCTACGGATGTATACCCATAAAAAGGCTCAAAATTTGCAAAAAGAAATCGTTCAAGCTGGCTCGAACCCGCTTCTTCAATAATGGCGTTTGAGGTTCTAATTGACTATAGCTTGCAAAAAAGTTGAACCTGACGCGGGAACAGAGAAAATTTAAATTAATAAATTTAATTCTTGTTAATTATGTGTAATAAGCAACTTGGCCATATTCGTTTTATCAAAAGGAGACTATAGCATGTCGGTGCAATTTTTGAGGCTAGCTTAACCCTTATCCGCTAACCAAGGGTCATTTTGACCCTATAAAATTTAAAAGGTACATGAATTTTTGTTTCAAAGATTTTAGAACATGATATTCAAAATCTAAATAGATTTTTATATCTAGTTTCTAAAATTTTAGTTGGATATATGAAGTTATAGTATTCTAGAAAAAATATAGATAATATACTGAAAAATTCTATTCTAGCTAACCAAGGGTCATTTTGATCCTATATATAAAATTATCGAAATTTTATATTTTTATCCATGATTTTTTACATCGATCTAACTTTGCATCTTTATTTCTTCATCTTCGAAGCACTTTTTCATGTCTATTTGGCCTGTTTTGACCATTTTGAAAAGCCCAAGCAAGCCCACTTGTTCGGGTTGTTTTGATTGTATGACAGGGAAAAGTTTATAGTGAATCATTATTTGATTAGCAAAAAAAATTATTGAAAAAAAAATTTATTTTCGATTTTTTAGCCCAAAAATAGTAAAAACATGAGTTAAAATACCTATTTTTATATGGGTAAAAATACGTATTTTCAATTTTTAAGGGTCAAACAAAGGTTTTCACGCTTCGAGAATGCGCGCAATCGATTTTTCGCATAAAATTACCCCTAGATATGTCATTTTGCAACAAAAAAATTAGGAAAAAAATTTTTTTTCAAATAGGCTCTGGATATTCCCCCCCCCCCTTTAACTTTTTTCAACGTTTCTCTTACTCATGAATTACGCATATCTGAAAAGAGTAAAGAAAGCGTTTACAAGATATGGAAATGCGCGCAATCATTTCCTCTCGTAAAATTACCCGGGGTTGGTTTATTGCGTGGAAAGTGTATGGGTGGATTAATACTTTCCTGAATCAGGGAAAGTAGTGATATGTTGAAGCTAAAATTTCCTGAATCTGGGTCAGATAAAATTTTTCATGATTCGAAAATGCGCGCAATCGATTACCCGCATAAAATTACCGCCAGATTTATAATTTTCTGATAAATATCCGATGATCATTGCAAAAATGTCAATAACAATAATTATCAAGATGCGAAAAATGTGATACGAAAAAGTTCCGTCCTGTTTCGTTCAGGGGATTAGGATTTTGCGACAGGGTGCCATTCTTACAAAAGTCGAAGCAAATGCAAATAAACTTAAGACAACCCTTAGATATATTTTTGTCGCGTATTCATCGCTACAGAGGGGCTGAAGCCCCCTACTGGCTCGATTCTCGAAGTACTCGACATTTTTTACTACTCAGTATCGAACTCGAAAATATTCACTACTCGTATTTGATACTCGATCCTCTTTACTACTTGCACCCCTACTAATGGCAAGCCCTGACTTTATTGAAGGTACCCCATCAATTTAATTTTTAATGGCATAATCAGTATATATTCGGGGGTGTTTTCTTGTTTTTTAACACGGGGTGTTTTCTTGTTTTTAATTTAACACATGTGCGTAATCAGTTCAATATTGTACTATAACTCGATATCACTGGGATTATACTTTAACTTAAGGGAAGTATACTTAAAAGCTACTTTCTGTAGCGATCGACTTTTGGCCTATAAAGGGCAGCACAAATGCCGCAAAGTTCTCCATTTTGTCCAATTTTCACAATATCCCCGTTTTTGACGACGCTGAATCCGAATATGCAAAAATTGAGGCCGGTCGAAAGTCTAGATTTCAAGATCTGGAACCTGAGCCTTTTTTTCTTGCATTTTACTCTATTATACTAAAATGGACATATATCGACGTGGTTAAAGGATCTCAGCATGGTTTTGGTGTCGTTGAATGGCTGAAATCTTAAACTACAACTTTTGTCTAGACACTATGAGGTCATTTCGCATTCCTGGAGAAGTTATGACGTAATCTTTAGAAAGTTACATGAAAATTTTAACCTATAAAATATATCGTTGGGCCTATATATCATTTCTAAAAAGTTAGTGCTTTGCCGAACTATAGGAATACAGCTTCGAAGGGGCACAGAAAATTCACCTAAAGTTCGCCGACCACGGAAAGTGCATAGAAACGTAGCGCTTGTGTAGCCCTAAAAAATAAAAAAGAATTCAAGTCAAAATGATTTACTTTTGAAAAGATAGAGTTTTTCAGGTCCAGCTTACCTGTAAGACTAAAAAATGCCTGGTCTTCAACTTGGTACTGGGTCAATCTCCAACCAGTGAACTGTAAAAACAAAAAAAGCTCCATTTTTCACAAATTTTCCGAATATATATAAATTATGACAAATTTCGCTAATCTAAAAAATTTAGAAAATCGACTCTACCAACTTCGAGGCGGTCTATTTCAGAGCTGTTACATCCATTTCGGGCGATCGACCACACATTTGAAAGCTCTAAAGTTTTCCTAAAAAATGAGATATTGAGAACCCACTTTCGAATAACCTTGTCGATATATAGGCCCAACAATATATTTTATAGCTTAAAATTTTCATGTAAGTTTCTAAAGATTACGTCATAACTTCTCCAGGAATGCAAAATGACCTCATAGTGCGGGTTGCGGGCTACTCCCCACCCCCGAAATTCGGGAGAGGGGGTTTGTACACGTGTGATTCTGAGCCCTGTATTTAAATAAAGCGAAAAAATAATAAATATCACACATGAACATGTTCCCCGCAATAATGTTAGAGATACGATTTTGGTGTCATTGCCTACAATGGTTCGACCGCGCTTCAAATTGAATTTAATTAGTGAGAAAAACGCAGGGAAAATTTTTAAAAGCCATTTCGAGTCAAATTTCGGGTTCTCAAAAATATAAAACCTTATTCGATTGTCGAGATAATCGCGTTTGAAGTTGGCTATTTTTTGGAATTGATTTAGAATTTGAATTCCCGCCAAAATTGAAAATCAGGGTTTTGGCGGGAATTCAAATCCTAAACTTTTGATGTCATTGGAAAGCTGAGCTCACGTACTTCAACTCTTGTGAAGATAACAATATCTCTTTTCCGTCTAGAGCAAACCTTCGCGACATATTCTGGTTTTTTGACCGGATTTTTGATCAAGATTACTATTTTAAACTTTAAAAGGTTCTCAGATCTTGAGGAAAGTAGAATAAAAGTTAATTTGGGTTGTTCGAAACGATTTGAATCATACATACTCTTACAGAAAGTGAGCTTTAAAAGACATTCATATTTAAGAAATTCGAAAAAAATCATTTTTTCGCCGTGAAATATAATAGTGCATTTTCAAGTGCTCTTTCAAATACGCGAAAAGATCAAATTGTTGACCCCATTTCTAAGGTACATTCATTTGAGTCTATAAACTCGAATAAATGAAGCCACCTCCGAAGTAGTGTTACCAATTTTGATTATTTCTAAGCATTTTTGCAAAAAAAATTTTTTGAAAAAAGCCTTTAAAATCATATGTTCCTCATTATGATTTTTTACCAAAAAGGCCCAAAATTTAGACATTTGTAAAAAAATGTAAAAAATTTTCATTTTAATCTCTCGAACCCTTGAAAGTGCCGGAAATGGCGTAGCCTTGGTCAGTAGCGTACCCGGGGGGGGGGGCAAGTGGGCCCGGCTCCCCCCGAAATTCGAAAAATGGAAATTTTTTCGTAATGGTCCCCCCTTATGTTTTTTCCAAAATTTTTGAATTTTTTTTCAAAAATCCTAATACTCCTCCTTTTGATTTTACCAAAATTTTTCATCAAAAATCGTAATTTTCTGAGCATTCTCAGCTTAAAAACGGCTATTTTCGAAAGAATTTCGCGCTGTTTTCTTGGCTAAAACGTCAAGAATTCAACAACAAAAATTTTCGAAAAAAATGTAAGGGGGACCAAGGTGATTTTTTCAATTTTTTGGGGAAATGTGCAAAAAAATCATAAGGAGCAATGGCGTACCCAGGAAAGGGGGCGGCCTCCCCCGAAATTGAAAAAATGAAATTTTTTTCTAAGGGTCCTTTATGTTTTTGATATAAAAGTTTGAAATTTTTTTCAAAAATCCCAATGGTACTCCATTATGATTTTTCACCAAAAATGACAAAATTTTCACTAAATTGTTCAAAATTACCCATAACAAAATTACTGAAAAAATTTTATTTTCGATTTTTTTGCGAATTTTTGAAATGTGGAAGCAATTAAAAAACCATGATTTTCACTATTTTTGGGCTAAAAAATCGAAAATAAAATTTTTTCAATAATTTTATTTTCTAAAAAAATCCGGAGCGTTCGATTGAGCTATCGGGCAATGGAAACGGATTTAAACTCGATTTTTGGCGAATTTTCGAAACATGGGAGCAATCAAAAAACAACTTGTAGAGTACTTATGTTTGATGGCACCAACTTATACAAAAAAAGAAAAAGTTTTCTTACTTTTTTTCTAAATATTTTATACTATAGCACAAAAATAAGCATATTGGTTCACCAGATTTTGGCAATTTTGACCCTAAAAATATTGACTAGATCCCATGATTTATATACCAAAAAACTGCTGGTGTTCTAAGCTATAATTTTTGTCTTTACCACTTTGGCTGAAAAAATATGCATCATGGCGAAAAATGGCATTTTATGTCAAAAATCCGACCTTAAAATTCGCATGTTTTTCAAATTTTACTCCATAATTTTTTATTGAATCGAAAACTTTTGTCGGATTTTTATAACAACTACATATTTACAATACGCTTCCCTGACCCTAAAAAAGTTATGAGCAAAATACAGCTTACGAAAAAATTTAACACCCTACATATTGTCATAAATGGTAGCTCATGCAATTTCCTATTTTTCCTAATTTCGTATAGTTGAGTTATTTTTGTGTTTTGTAAGGGAAAGGACTTGTTTATGATCTTCATCGGAAGGTCTGTGACTCAGACGTTTCGAGGAAGGGATTGGAATTTGTCTCAACGAAAAGTGCATTGACATAAACACCTCTTTCCATTTTTGCGATTGAACGTTCGAGGTGAACAAAGTCCATTCCGGGAAATCATAAACAGATCCACAAAAACAACCAAAAAGTTTCGAAACCACCGAAACAGGGAGGGGAGACAAACAAGAAATAGCTGAGGCGTGAACCGAACCGCGACCTGCGTTGAGGTTGCGATATAGTTGCTATAAAAGTTTGGGGTAAGACCGTTTCTGAGAGTTGAGGTGTATGAAGGTCCTAGCCCATGAACCGTGATCCATTTAATTTATTTGTATTTGATTTGTAACGCTGCTTGTTGTATATGTTTATTCATGAAGCTAAATCTATGTTTTACTATATTAGCTATTTATCACATTTAGGATAACATTTATCAATTCTTGCACTATCTATTAAAGGATTAAAACGATGTGGTTTTAAGAAGAGGTCTTGAAATAATTTTTCTGATTCAACTAATTGTTTTTTAATTTCTTCGACTGACTTCTTTTTTTCAATTCTCCAATTCCAACCAGAATATCCTTTCCCGCATTCAGATATGTTAAGCATACTCTAAAGCTAGCATTTTTAAATATCTTAATCAATAATATCAATAGTTTTACCAAAAAAGGAGATTTCCATTCTTTAAGAAGAGATGCAGGTTTATGCCAATAAGCCAACTTTGTAATATCGTCTCCTTTCCAATCGTGTATCATAAAGTCATGTTCTGACCAATCGTCATAAGTAAGATGCCCACCATCTCTTGCCCATCCAAGCCCTTTGCGATAAATTTTAATTTTTCCAGGCCAAAAATATTCAGAACCTATAACATATATAACACAAATATTTTTTTCGTCACCAAAAATAATTTTAAAAATTTGATTTCTTTTTTACCTAAAACTGTCCTGACACATAATACAAAACCATAATAAGAAGAAGCTTTATTCAAATCATAAGCGGTATTAAATTGTTCATAACAGTTAGCATATTCTACTTTAGCATTTGGTAGAACAGCCTCGAGCACTACCAGCTATAAAAAATTTTTTTTTGATTAATTGTGCAAAAACATTTTTAAAGGGGGTGCAAATTAGGGCTCTTTCTCCAAAAATTTTTTTGAAAAATGACCTTCTGGGAGTAAAAATAGGGTGAACAATCAATTGCGCACATCCTCGTCACGTGAAAATGCTTCATTCACCTTGTTTTCGCGAAAATAGTACTATTTTTAATGTGAAATATTCACGTTAAACCAAAATCTTGGAGGAAATGTGGATTAAATTTGAAAATTTAAAAGTATTGAAAAAATTGAGCATCGAGGGCGATAATAAATCTTAACATATAAAAAGTTTTAAAAGAAAAAATTTTTGGTGTAAAGACAAGAAGCAAAAAATATAAGCTCAAGAACCCGATTTTGTGTTGATTTTTTGAATTTTCTAACCTGTCTAAAACACCTTGGATAATTTTTTCCAGCCAAAATTTTTATCTGGCCGATGTATTTCATCACGGAGAGCATGGATTCGAAAAATCTGAGAAAACAATTTTTCGATCCCTTGCCCTAGTACGTGTAAAAATGGATCAAAAATTGAAATTTCTCAGATTTTTTCGAAAACACTATGTTCTCTGTGATGAAATACATCGGCCAGATAAAAATTTTGGCTGGAAAAAATATCCATGGTGATTTAGACAGGGTAGAAAATTCAAAAAATCAACGTAAAATCGGGTTTTTGAGCTCCGGACCAGGGTTTTTTTGAGGCACGAAAATTGACTCGAAATGACTCTTAAAAACTTCCCCATTCGTTAATCTCATTATAAATTCAATTTGGAGCCCGCTCGAACCGTTTAAGTCAATCTTTAATGAATGCTCGAGAAAGTGTCTCATAAGTTATAAGGCATGTATATTAAAGCACATTTTCGAGATATTTGGGTATCAAATAGAAAAAAACGACACGAAAAGTCAAAAATCGGTTTTTTGAAATTACTCCAAAGAGTTGAATCGGTACACCTCGATTGATATATTTTTGGAAAGCCCTCTTCAAAGCCGATAACTGAGAGACGAAATTAAATTTGAAAAGTTTGTTGAACAAAAATTATACCGGAAAAACTGTTTTTGAGTCTATGCCAACACACTAACTAAGACCAAAAGGCACGCCGCCCACCACGGAGTGCCTTTGTTAAATTTTAAAAAATGCAAAAACTTTTACATTTTATTTAAGATGCCCTGTATATGTGTATACCTGTAAAACACCATTGTCAACCCCATGACTACGATAAAAATAATCAAAGGTAGTTTTATTTGTTATGACTGGTAATGCTTTTTCAATAAACTCCCAATTAGCCCATTTTTTCAAAAAATTATGAGAATATTGAGTATTTTTTATCTAAATAAGTCTCGATTTATATAAATTTTTTAGAATGGAATTACTATAAAGGAATCCGCCATAATTTCTATTGAGATAAAACGTGTGTAAAACATTATATTCACTCTATCATCAATCCATTCCTCAATACAATGGTTTGGATTGACAACACCAATATCAGCTCCAAGAAAAACCATCCAATCCGTCTCATTTAAATAAGCTGCAGCTGCACAAATACGTTTAAAGAAAAACTTAAAATATTTGCTAATTTAATACGGGAAAAGTTGATTTGAAAAGCGATATATTCTTGTGGTGAAACGAAAATGCGATTGCGAAAATTCAAATTTCGACTCTCAAATTTCGCATTTCGACTCGAAATTTTCGAAAAAACCGAAATTTTGATTTAGAAATTTTGGATTTCAACCCACGAATTTCGATTTTGAAAAAAGAAACATTTTATAAAATGAGCTATCGACCATGCATTTTGGCAGAAAATTTGATAAGCTCATTTTTCTAGGAACCTGAAAAAACCTATGGTCACTGCTTAAACACCATTTTTTATGAGTAATCTAATGGCTTAGCTAACTTTTTTATTTCAAAAACTTTAACCGTAAAAATATGGTAAAAAGTTTTTTGAGATTATCCTGTATGAAAATAATAAGCAAAAAAGTTTATTAAAACATACTAAATTGTGATGACTGCAGTGCTTTTTAACATGTTCATCATTATCTAAAATAAATTATCTTCTTATATAAAACGTGTAATGTGCGTGTGTCTGTAAGGACTAATTTTTGCAGATCAAACCCTTCACACAATATGTCAAGTTGTAGAGGGGAATTTCACGCAGCCCCTCGGGGCTGCATACCGTTTGTTTTTTTAAACCATTGATGTATCACAACCAAAAGCGGTTTTAGGGGTTTAACATTTTTAAGATATTTTTTTTCACGCCATAAATATTGTCTAAGTATGGGCTTTCAAGATATATAACTTGAGGGGTATCTTTTACCCCCTATGAAAAAATTAAAAAATAAATATTGTTGACTTTTGGTTGTTGTTTTTCATCTATCACCTCTAGAGAATTGTGGCAAAAATGGATTTTGATAATTATTTTTTTAAGTTGCCCAGATACATCTCTAAGACATTGACATTCCGCTTTTTTTGGAAAATTTTTTTAGGAAGGTCAAAAAATTGATTTTTTATAAGTTACTTCCAATTTTTCAATAAAAAACGTATTTTGACACTATTTTGTTCATAAAAATTTTTTTACTCATCGTTTTAGCTAATTTTTAGATATATTGGGTAAAAATTGTGTGAACAAGATGGCATCAAATTTTTTTTGGAAAAATTCATTTAAGAGGTCAAAAATTGAGCTTTTTACCAAAATTACCCCTATTTTTAATGTCAAGAAGAATAAAAAATTATTTTTAGCTATTCTCTTTTAGAGAGAAGATAACAAAAATGATACTTTTTGAGTTTTTGATCCAGTATTTTTTCAACAGATTGTGTCCAAATTAGCTGATTTTTTGTAACGGAGGTTTTTGGCCACGGCGAACACGAATCTGAAGGAATTTGTTGATTTTGACTCATTAACACGTAAAGGCTTAGTCTGGACAGCGGTATATTCTGAAGTAACACACTATGGGAAAAACTATTCTGCAAAAAAAATTTTTTAAATTTTTCGTTGAAGGGGTATATACCATGATCTTTAAGAGGGTACCCTTGGAAATTTATCTTTATAATGGTAAGGTCATAGCTCCTCGTAGTAGTTGTTTTATGAACTCAACGATCGTTCATTTGAAAGCTGAGAATCTGCTCTAAACTTTTATGAAGACATCTATGGCAAGTTTTCGCTTCAATAAAAAGTTATTCTCCACTCCAATCTTTGAGCATGTCTCGATTTTTTCAACTGCGTTTTTGGCACAGATCAGCATTTTTGACCCGGTTACGGGGATTTTTGTCAAGGACAGTTAGTGAAAATTTGTAGCCCAGACTTTCAGGAATATTTTGGTATATTGGGTTTGGTATGTACAGAGTTAAAGCTAATTTATTCTTGAAAAATGGTGATTTTTCGATATTTTTAGCGTAGCAAAATCCCAAAACCTATGTTAACTTATTTCTTTTTGCTAAAAAATGAATTTTTTTACAGGGCGCCCAAAAAAACGAGAATTTTGCCAATTTTTGGGGCATTTTTTTGAAAAAATTTTTTTCTAAAAAGATCATTTCTAGGGGTAAAAATGGCTGAAAAACACGAATCCAGCGTCCAAAACATTTTTTGACCCCAAAAACCCCTAAAATAGCAAAAAAACGTGTTTTTTAACCCACATCTTAGAAAAATCAATATTTCACCAAGTTTTTTCATGTAAAACCGCCTGATTCCTACACATACACCGTTTCCGGGTAAGAGGAATCGATTGGCGCTGCAAGAACATGCACGTGCGAAATTGAGCTTACTTGCTAAAATCAATAATGAACCCCCTATTTTTTAGGTGATAAACACGAATACGATAATAAAAAATCTGAAAATCGATATTTGAAAGCGAAAAATGCGTTTGAAAATCAGTGATTTGTGTTTTTTTACCCAAAAATCCTGGGCTCTTAGAAAAAAGTGGTCTAACTTTTTCAAATCAACGAGAAAACTTATTTTCTCGCGAGTACTGGAAGTTTTTATAACCGGGGAATCGATTGGTGAAGGTATCAGGAGCTAAAAAATTTTAAGTGACCTACCTACCCCAGGATTTTAAAAAAAATCCTGCTGAAAATGAAAAATTTTGAATCTTGGTTGAAATACACCCCCAGGAAGGCAGGGGTATAAAATTGCTGAGGTACCCCCAGTTGGGGGGCACCCCAGCAATGGTATTTCTACCAAAACTCGGTCAGATTCGGTCCGGAACGGCCCAAATCGTTCGGATTCATGTTCACCGTATGGAAAAAACATATTACAATCGAAACCGCTAAAATCTGAAAAAATTTCAAAATTTTTCATTTTCAGCAGAATTTTTAAAAAAAATTCTGGGGTAGGTAGGTCAGGAAAAATTTTTTAGCTTCTGAAATATTCACCAATCGATTCCCCGGTACTCGCGAGAAAATAAGTTTTCGCGTTGATTTGAAAAAAGTTAGACCACTTTTTTCCAAGAGCCCAGGATTTTTGGGTAAAAAAATACAAATCACTGATTTTCAAACGCATTTTTCGCTTTCAAATATCGGGTTTCAGATTTTTTTATTGTCGTATTCGTGTTTTTCACCTAAAAAATAGGGGGTTCATTATTGTTTTTAGCAAGTAAGCTCAATTTCGCACGTGCATGTTCTTGCCCTTTAAAGCACCTTTCCGGGTGTACATCCATTTTTTCGTTATAAGGCACTATCTCGGCCATTTTAAACCGTTTAGGTTGATTTTTTTCGTTCAATTCCTGAGATCACGGCGAAAAACTTTGTAGAACATCATTGTTTGTGAAAAAATTATCGCCGTGGAGAAAAACCATATGAAAAAGTAGCCTTTTTGAGCTTTCTTTGGGTTTTTCGCAATTTTCAATTCCTAACAATTTGAGTTCTAGAAAAATTTTGAGTTCCGAGAAAAAATTTTTGACCCCCTAGTTGAGGTAGAAAAATTCTTTCTCGGATTTGGTTCAAATCAAGTAGGAAACCGATTTTAGGCCGTTTCCCATGATTCACAAGCAGTTTTGGGTAAACAATTTTTTCTTAGGCTCTGTCGACCAATTTTGAAAATACCAAAAAAATGGAGTTTGTGGTTAAAAGTCCTCCATTTCTCGAAAACTATGAGTCGGATTAAAAAACCAAAAGTGGGGTCGAGTTTTTTAAACTTTTTATTGAAAAATTAGGGGTAACTTGTAAAAAATTAATTTTTTGATCCATAAAAAATTTTTCGAAAAAAGCGGAATGTTTGTCTTACATATGTATCTGGGTAACTTAAAAAAAGATAATTATCAAAATTCTTTTAGACTTGCTTAGACATTTTTGGCAAAACTAAGTTTGGAAACTTATTCGAACCAAAACTTACTTAGTTTACGTACTTGTCAACCCCTGGGTGTGATACAACAGCGGTATAAAAAACAGACGGTATCCCCGTGGGGCTGAGTGAAATTTTTAATATTTTCCACGAAATTTTGCACCCCCCCCCCCATATACAGGTTAAAAGTTCATGATCACTTTGAAATTTCATGCTAGATTCGTAAGAAATTTTTCAGATTCTGAAAGAGCTTGATCCCTAAAAAATCATCAAAAAATATTTTCAGGGTCTCTTGCTACGGCGGTTGCAAGATTTTGATCATGTTCGAATTATCATAACTCAAAAGCTAAAATAAAATTGTTAAAGGTAGTGTGCAAGCAATTAAAATTTAAATTCCCGCCAGAGCAGGAATTTTCGTTTTAATACACAACTTTTGAGTTTCAAACTCCTTCGTTATATGCTCATCAAATTTTTTCTCCTT
>OZJO01011431.1:0-33967 GCA_900406225.1 Acrobeloides nanus | reverse complement strand
CTGAAGAACGTGATTGGCCAATTATGAAAATTTGTACTGCAATTTATTCAATTTATGTTGGATTGATTGGCCTTAATCTGATGAAAAGTGCCTGTAAATATATTCTTCGTGAATATTTTAGCAACTTTGTTGCAGATAGTCAAAAATATGAATTTGTAAGTTTAGATATTTCACTAATCAGAGACCATAATTAGGCCTCGAAAGCCCTTTTAGCCCCGACCCCAGGGCACGTCGCACCAAAAAGGAAAAGATGGAAGCAGTGGTAAAAAAATATTAAACAAAGATGTTGCAATGTCGCCAATCGACTCAGCTCGCCGAGTGCTTCAAAATGAGTACCATATCATGGAGTTCTGAGGGGTTTTCCAATGGCCGAGTGGCTAAAGTGACAGGTTAGTAGTTTATAGGCTCGGGCTCGAAACCCGCTTCGAATTTAAAGTCGTTCAAATTTCATGAAAATTTTTGTTGACCTCTAAAATACTTTGAAACCATTTTTTGGTCAGTAAATACTCGCTAAGGCTGTATAGTAAGGTTAGGTTTAGAAAAGTTAAAATCACTCTATTTCTAGATCTATACAGCTCTAGAAAGTATTTACTGAGAAAAACATGGTTGCAAAGTGTTTAAGGGGCCAAAATAGAGATATGCAAAAATTTTCATGGATTTAGACAACTTTAAATTCGAAGCGGGATTCGAACCCGATCATATTAACTACAAATCTATCACTTTAACCACTCGGCCATGGGGAAAACTCCTAAATCCCCATGATATGATACTCGTTTTGAAGCGCTCGGTGAGCTGAGTCCATTAGCGACATTCTTTTTTATTTTTGACCCTTGCTTCCACCTTTTCGGCTTTTTGATGTGACGTGAGGGACCAAGGCGGACTGAAAACTTGGGGGGGGGGGGGGGGAATTTATGATATAAATGTGAAGCTTTAGGCTGTTGTTCTTATTTGCAATCCATTTTATTTTGCTTATCTATTTGCATTGAAGAAACTACACAACCAAAAAGATCTTTTAGAATATAGTCGAACTTTTGAAAACCTAATAATTTCTTTGTCAATTCAATGGGTTTTTTTCTGGTGGTGCCGATTTTTAGTAAAGAAAGCAACCGTTTATCAACATGCATTACATGAAGAACAAGAGAAGATCGAGAAGGAAGTTAAAATCAAAATTACAGATTCTAAATTTCATGAGCATGATTATTTGAAGCGTGCAAAATTGCGAGATATAATTCAACCGATACATTCACCAATAACCAGAACATGCACGATCAATAATAATGACCATAGTATATACCCTGTTTGATTAGATATTTATTTCTTTCTTGGCATAACATTTTTCGTTAAATTTTATACAAATTATATTATCAACACTCAAAAGGTCGATTGTGCCAACGGTTTATTTTTGCTTTTCTAAACTTCGCCTGTACTAGTCTCTTTGCCATTTCTTTCTTTTATTTCTTCTCTTATATTGGGTTGCTCTAAAAGTTTTTATACTTCACTTTTTACACTTTTCACTTCACACTTTTTATTTCTTCAATAAAAAGTGAAAAGTGTAAAAGTGTAGTGTAAAACTTTTGGAACAACCCAATACGTTTTCGCTCCACTTGTATTTATTGTACTTTTGCGAACCTGCATTGTTTTTACAAATGCATCGTGCCACCGCATNAAAAGCGTAGTGTAAAACTTTTGGAACAACCCAATACGTTTTCGCTCCACTTGTATTTATTGTACTTTTGCGAACCTGCATTGTTTTTACAAATGCATCGTGCCACCGCATTATACAAAGGCTATACCCAAAGTTTTCTAAAGACACCATTATTAAAATATTTATATACAAATATTACAATCATGAACGATTGGAGATTAATTACAATAAAATATCAGGTCTACCGGTAAATCGCTATGCCATATTTTATCTTGCTAGGAAAAACCGTTTCCGATGAATTTTTCAGAATATGGTAAAAAAACACTCAGGAAGAGGATGGTGTAGTTTTCGTGCCAATAATCAACTTTTTTCAAATGTAGACAAGTTGAAAATGAAAAATAATCGCGATATCTCCCCCCAATTCAGCGCAGATTCACCTGTTTACACATATAACGGAGTTTTTACACACAGGGAATCGATTCCCGATGGAATTGAACGATTTTCCGGATGTAAAACCCCATTATACGTGTAAACAGGTGAATCTGTGCTGAATTGGGGGAGATATCGCAATTTTTTCATTTTCAACTTAACTACATTTGAAAAAAAAGTTGATTATTGGCACAAAAACTTGGTCTATTCAAAAAGTTAACTACACCATCCTCTTCCTGGGTATTTTTTTATCATATTCTGAAAAAATTAATCGAAAACTGTTTTTCCTAGCAAGATAAAACATGGCGCAGCAATTTACCGGTATAAAAACAAATAACTGACAATATGCCTGAATATTAAGAAGTTGTCTTATTATGTCTTGCTTAAATATTATTACAAAAAAAAGATTTAAAAAACGAAATGAAATCTTTGAAAAAAAGAAACTCAATAATTTAAAGATACAAAATATGGGAAGTTTCAAAAATTCTCAATTGCAACTTTCTTCTGTACTAAAATTTGACTATCAAATTTAGGCAATGTTCGAATATGGTGGTGGGGTTGAGAATTGACGCTCTTTCTCATGGTATTCGTAGGTGTAGTAGATAATCTTCGTGAACCAATACTCAATCAACGTCCAGATCGAGAAGCCAATGAATCCGAGAAAAATGAAGAACTGGAACTCTATAATATTATTATAATTATTTTTTGGCGTATATATTTTTTCATACGTCCCAATGTCATGTCAGTCTTCTTGATAAAATCAGCCAGCTCATCTTGAATGGCCTTTGATTGGAGCAAAATGTAGAAGATCAAAAATCCGACTGTCGTCAAAAAGAAGCAGATGAATTGGAATGCCTAGAAAAAAATATTTTGATTAGACAGAAGGACATATTATTTAGGATCAAGGTCGAAAAGAGTCGAAGCTTTTTGACCCATGCCCTAGATTCTTTTGGGCATTGACAAACAATAGGATCAGCTAAGCCTCTAAGTCCTCTCGATCCTGATATACAGCCCACAGCGGCTCCCAAGACTTTAGAGGCAGGAATCAGAGAGCAGAAAAGGCCTATTTTTCGCCAGTAAAATCTACTAAAACCTTACATGTTGAATAAGAATTGGGATGTACCAATAATGGACACGTCTCACATGACCAACCAATGCTGCAGCCGAGATCAAGAATAAGAGATATTGAGTCCAAAAATCAGTTTTGAAGATTACACCGAAAAAAGCTCCAACAAATGCAAAGCAAGCTATAGCCAAAGTGCCATACTAAAATTTATCATCTTTATTTTTACATTAAATTTTCGTTTTTTAGGCTTACCCGGACATGGATACGATTGCAAAAGAAATAGTATTTTTCGCTTCCAGCATCAAAGTCCGCCATGTTAAAGTTGAGATTTTTAAATGAAGCCTTAAAAATAGTTATTAGGTTGTTTGAAAAGTATCCTCTTTCGAGACATTAATTTTTTGAAAAATTTGGATATTGACACGAAAACTTAAGTTATAAGACTCTTTAATATCAAATAAGAAAAGTCCAAAAGTGATACATTTATTATACAAAGCCATTTATAAAAAAAGAATTTCATCTCTTTACATTTCCCTTATAAAAATCAATTTATCTAAACAAATGATTCATATCATGACCAACATGTTAATATAAACATGTTTTTTTTTAATAAAAATGCTCACTTAAATTTGCGCCTTTCCCTGAAGTGATTGAAAAAATACGGTTGTGAGATTTTGCCAAGGTGCCAAAAAATTTAATTTCAAAATTTTTGTGGGAAGAGAGACGGATTTCTGGAAATTTTTTGAAATGATTTGATTCTTTTTGATTACATATAAGCAGGGGCAAAGCCAGATTTTGTTTTTTTAATTTAGGCCTAAATATGTGGATAATAGCAAAAAATTTGCTTGCCCAAACCCGAAGATACCTATGTGAACCGGACAATGAAGAACTTTGTAACAAACTTGTGGCCGATTTGACTACACATATTCATTTTTTGAAAAATCCTATGGAGAATAAAGTAAACTTCTATTAACAAATCTCTTTTTATACTTTAAATTTAGCCCAAAAATGCCACCCAACGAGCGAACATTAGTAATGTTGGTAAAGAAGTAACCTTATCACACGATCAAAAACTTATTATCAATGAAGCTCTTAAAAACGAGGCCATTATTCTTAGTGATCTGTATGATTTGAATGAAATCGAGGCATTGGAGTTGATTGTGACAGGTTTGGAGTTTGGCTTTGATGCATATCCAAAAATTATCCCTCCCCATCATTTTAGTCCTGTAGCTCCCTAGCTCTATGTGTAGTANAATGAAATCGAGGCATTGGAGTTGATTGTGACAGGTTTGGAGATTTGGCTTTGATGCATATCCAAAAATTATCCCTCCCCATCATTTTAGTCCTGTAGCTCCCTAGCTCTATGTGTAGTATATACAGCTCCACCCAACTCCACAAATTCGGAGTCCTACCGTGACATGGAGATCCCAGGGTTCCAGTGGTTCTGTATTGTCAGATATTATATGTGCTCCCTAACTCTATGTTTAGTATATACTTATGTAATGATTTAAGCAGCAGCTGTCAGGTTGCTGTCTAGCTATCATTATCTTTGAGGCTTAATGATTAGTCTGTTAGTATGTATATGTTGAAATCACATTTGAACTTGTGGATTGTTTCAACTCAGTGAGCAAGGAAATTCTTTGTTTCTTCTCGGGTTCGGAATCCAACCACTCAATTTCTTGAATAGTCAGAACTAGATCGATCGTTAGACAAATAATACACTCGCTAGCTTCGTTTCGTGAGATTCAAGTAAGAGGCACCTAAACAGTAGCAGTTAGAAACTCGATTAAACAATCTTAAAAACACGAACAAAATCCATCAGGTGGCATCATCGTCGAACTAGCAGCGTCTCTCGTCTTCAAAATGGCTAATCTTGGTTCGCTCCAAGCCTTTTATATGCCCATACACGTGAATCACCCTTTCTCAAGCCTGTATTCCGATTTCTCAAGTTTGGATTCGCTTATCTTAGCTTTTAATCTTTTCTTGTATCGCCATTCGGATGTTCAAAGGGCACCGCTTGGTTTCATAAAGGTTTCACATCATTCGAAGCTCCCCGAGACTTCGCTCGGATGGGTGCTCGCTAATCAAACTAAGCTAGAATTAAAGTTACATGCATTGATTCATGATCACAAACTACAAAGTCTCGAATATATTTTATTTCATCATTAAATGATCATTCAACTCACAATTAAGATCAAAAGCATCAAATTCATTGCATTTTACTATATAATAGGCAGGCGTACCGTGCAACTTTTTTTCAAAATCTTGAGGTGTGCGAGAGGGGGAGGTATTGCCCATGTGTAACTCCGGATTTATTAGACCCTTCAAAACCTATAAACCCTTTCCTACTATATTTCCATTAAAATATTTAAAAAATTTAGGAGAGCTCCAACTTCGAAATTTTCGTATGCTGACAAGAGGATTGGTGGCTGTAATATGTTATTTTGATACTCATCGATTTTATTTGCAAATTCTGAAAATGTTATTGATTTTGAAAAGCTCTGATGAGGACAATATTCCTACTAAGTTGAAGGATTTTATTAATAACCTTATAGCGGATCAGCATTTGTTTAACAAATTGATAAGTAAGTAAAATTGATACCAAGTGAAACTAGACCAGATCAGTGTTTTAGTCTCCCAAACCTGGAGGCTACCGCCGCCATTGCCTCCCCTGAATGGTTTAGGGAGAAGGGTCGGGTAGGGGGAGGGATAGGGCACTTCCCAAAAAAGGCAGTTTTTTCCCAAAAATCATAAGAGGGATCCTTATGTGAAGGGATTTTTTTAATTTTAACCTTTTTTTAATTTAGGGGAGGGGGCACCCCCCCCCCCAATTGATTATGCCACTCCCCCTACGAAACAGAAGGCTGTGCTGTAGTTGATTTCTAAAAAATGGGCATTTTTTGGATAAAATTTTTACAGATACGAGGGGCGCTACTGTAGTTCCTAATATCAAATTTTAGACATCCAAGCATCAAAAACAAATATTCGCGCAGAATTTGACAAACTTCTACTACCTAATGTCAAAGGTCTTGGTGGTCCACATCACCAAGCTATTGTAAGCTCAATTTTTTATCCTCTGCCTCCAATCGTTCTATTTTAGCTCCGAGACATAATAGAAGACATCGAAAAAACCTGCTTTGAAGTTTTATGCATGATGGCTTTAAACTGTCCACAAGAAAATCAGAGCAACATTTTAAATAACCTTTTGGGTGTGTTGAGGCGCACGAATCCTGACTCAGAGTTCAGTGTGTCACAATTGGCAATTTGGACTGCGGTGATGATTTTCATCAATCCAATTAGATTAAAAAATGGTAATATTTGCATACAAATTGTACTCGAGTCAAAAATTTAGCTCTGAACCCAAATTCAGTTTTTGATATTTTTAAAAATCAACTAGAACAACAATGGGAGAATCTTTGTGTTAAAGGAACTGTTATGTTTGCTTTTGCCGTTTCTGTAAAAGTTGTGCAACGCGTGACCGGTAAGGTTTAAAAAATGTTTTTATAATAACATAACATAAAGCCATTCCCATTAAAAGCCCTATATCCAAAAAATATAAGAGACTCCCCCCATTAGAAGTCATGTATGAGCAGGGGGTCCATATATGGACCACCCTATTGCCGTAGGCGGGGGAGGGGGGAGGTAAAGGGGGCAATTACCCCCTTAAAATTCCAAAATTTTATTGAAAAAATGAGAAAAATCCAAAATACCTTCCTAAAATGGGGAAAATCTAAAAATTATCCCCCCCTAAATTTTTTTCCGCCTATGGCACTGCCACCTCCTTCCACTAGCATTTTCTCGAAAGTTGCTAGCCCTCTCCAAAAGAATCAACTCCATAAAGAACCTTTTGTTATCCGGATTAACAAAGTTTTTAGGTGCTCGAGGCCCGAAGTCCTATAATGAAACCAAGCTTATTGAACAAGCTATTCAAAACATGGCTATACAATTTATGCAAGCTTTTATTGTGGGCGTAACAAATTTTTCCAACTACTCCTTTTCGGTTGATGTTATGGATTCATTGATCAAAAATTTTATTTGTTATTTACCCGAGAAGGTAAATTTTATTAGATGGTGTGATTTTTTCGAAGTCTATGCAACAAATTTTTAGCTCCAAGAAATTTTCAATTTATCCGAAGAAGAGGCAGAGCTTCTCGCGCTCGAAGAACTCCGAAAAGATTCTAGCTATGCAAAAGGCCATCAGCATTTTAAAGCCTTTTTGGATCTAATCATTTCGGTTTATACACCAAATACTCCTCAAATTCGAGAATATTGCGAATTTTTTATGCAACATGATCAACTCCGAAATTTTGTTTTTCAAGGTCGATCAATTTCTGAACCGGCTCATTTTATCAAATACCTAGAAACATTGGCAACTTTATNTCATGAAAAATGGAGCATTTTTTGTTTTTACGGCATGTTCTGAATCGTCGTAGTTTTCGAGATAATTGCGTTTGAATTTGTTACAAGCTTTTCGTTGTAATACACAAACTTTATGTTTATGTATTACAACGAAGAGCTTGTAACAAATTCAAACGCAATTATTTCGAAAACTACAACGATTCAGAACATGCCGTAAAAACAAAAAATGCTCCATTTTTCATGATCTTTCCGAATATATCATTTTTCATATGATTAAAAATTATTGGACTGGTCCTTTAAGTATAAGCCTAGGCTTAGGACTAAGCCTGGATACATAAAGTTTCATTGGATACATAAAAATTCATTGGATGCATAAAGTTTTATTGGATACCTATTTCCGACTAGTACCACAAACCTTTTTTTTAGGATCAACTCCGAAATTTTGTTTTTCAAGGTCGATCAATTTCTGAACCGGCTCATTTTATCAAATACCTAGAAACATTGGCAACTTTATGTAAAACTGAAAAGACTGCTAGACAGTTTTTTAAATTTTTCCAAAGCAAAGGTACTACAATCCTTTTGTTCCAAAATTTAGATTTTAGATGCGGAATCGTTTTGTGATTGGGACAACTTGTTTGTATCTTTGCGAAAATATTTGGAAACTTTCCGATCAAGTCATAAACTTCCAGCTTTGGGCTCTTTTAATATGGCTACAACCCATCAGCAGATTCGCCATGTCGAACTAGCTGGAATGTTCGCATGGTTAAACTTGGCTGAAGTTATTGCCAGACAGGTATACTACCACTCAATTTTCTATACAGTATCCTTTCCAGGATCCCGAGTCCCGACGTCTTATGGATGAGAATCGTCAATGGAACTGTGTTGAAGTAATTTCCGGAATGCTAACTTCAGCTTTTCCACTTGCTCTGAAGGGTGCATTGTACAGATTTTTGGCTGCTCTAGCTATAGATGAGCATGCAGCGTTGCGTATTTGGGATGCATTTTTCCGTGAACGAGTGTCGTTTATCCAACCACAGACTGGAAAATTGGATGGGATCCAGGTTAATTTTAAAACAAAAACTTTATTATACTCGGTTTAGCGTGAGTTAGAAGAGAAAGAATGCCCAGCTAAGCTTTATGATTGTACTCATGGTTTTCTCATATTGATGAAGGAACTTTTTTCCAAGAAAAATATTCCGCAGTCGAATCAAATTGAACCATATTTGAAGTATATAACAAATTCTTGCCTATGCCAATTTGCAATGAGATCTTATGAAAATGGTCGACAAATGGTAAGTAGATACCAATGGTCATATGTACGACACAAATGTAACATACATGTACAGTAGGGGTGGGATCGACCTCTTAGAGGATGGATGATTTTTGTGATGTTTTTCATCAACTTGAACGGATGAATGAAATTTGTTTCAAAATTTTGTCAAAACTACCTTGGTCCTCTTTGATTTTTTTCGCAAAATTTGAAAAATTCGCAGTGGATGAGTGGGTGGGACGGTCCCCCCCCCTTTGAACATGTATGAAATGTAATGTCATAAAAACTATAGCAAAGTCAGTGCCTATAGATCTTCATGAAAGCTGCGCGCAATTGAGATGTTCTTATTTTTCTGTAAACTATTGCTCGTTGACTACTTGTATTAAAATTTTTACCTTTTAATTTCATCATGCTAAGTCGTTACCATCTGTTTTCAATTACTTTTCTCGTCCGTGCTTGGAAGATGTCGGCATCGATAACCTTCTCTCATGCCACCACGCGCACTTCCCCCTACCAAACAATAGCGTATCCAGGAAAAAGTTTCGCGGGGCACAAAAACATAAGGGTTCCCACGGCGCTCAAACATATAAAAAAAACTTTGTTTCTGTCAAAAACCGGATTTTCTGATGAAAGTGGTTCCCCCCTTAAAAATTTTTTTCCAAATCGACTGATTTTTTGTATCCCGGGGTTTTTCGTTATGAGGAACACGAATATGAAGAAATTTTTTTATTTTGACCATGGGAAAGTGGAGAAAATCGATCGTTGTGAAAAGTCCACCCGCTATTTTTTATATCGTTGTGAAAAGTCCTAGAGCCAAAAAACCTCAGCTTTTGATTCTAAAAAGAGTGCCTAGCTTTTTCATCGTTGCCATTTTCAGTGATCTTGGTGTCAAAAGATGCGTAGGAAGTAGAAAAATAAAGTTACAAGACGATTTTTCGTTTTAGTTTCGAAAAAACTAGTTGTTTCTTTGAAAAAAATAATAAACCCGCTAGATAAAAATTTAAAAAATTTTTTGGTCCGTGATTTTGGTGTCATCGTCTTCTCTCATCGTCCCCTACAACTTTTGCAATGGCACTTGGGGTTTAAATCTATTGTTTCCGAGATCGTCTGTACAATCCCTTCCCCAAGATCGAATTAAATGTTCATTTTCGACCTTAAAGGGGGGTATTTTTTAGGGCTTAATCTCCGAAAAAAATTTTCCTACTTTGTTTATAAAAACATCACTTTTAGGGGTAATTTTGCATGGGGAATCGATTGCGCGTATTCCCGAACTCTGAAAATGCATTCCTGACCCTGATTCAGGGAAAGGGCTGGGGGTATTTTTCAAATTTTTTTGATTTTCGCTTCAATATCCTCAGCCCCTTCCCTGAATCAGGGTCAGGTATGCATTTTCAGGGTTCGGGAATACGCGCAATCGATTCCCCATGCAAAATTACCTCTAAAAGTGATGTTTTTATAAAAAAGGAAAATTTTTTCGGAGATTAGACCCTAAAAAATACCCCCCCCCTTTAAAACAAGGTTTTCACATGAAAATAGCGTCAGATTCGTGTTTTTCGAATGAAAAAACCTTTTAGTACGAAGTTTCAGTGAAATTTTCATCAGGCTTCACATTTTGTGAAGAATAAACACATGTGTTTAAGGGGTGGACCTAAATATGGGGGGGATATCCCGAAGAGGATTAAAAATTCAATTTCCAAAAAATGCTCCACAAGGGTACCATTTGCAACGTAACTTGACGTCGGTGACGTCAGCGTCTATAACGCCGACGTTTACGACGTCGACATCTGTAACATGGCCTAATCAGTGCGCGAAGCGTGCGTTAGGCTAGTCTTGTATTATTTTGAGCCCAGTACAGCTCTCATTAGCACAATGTATCTTAAGTTTCACTACGTCGCGCTTTGTCGAAAAAATCCATTTTGCAGAAAATTCATTTTCGACTGATTTTAACTTAAAATCGAAATTTTTTGAGCATTTTCAGCTAAAAGCTAAAAAAATGATTTTTACAAAAAAAATTTCGCACCTATCTGCCTGAAAATATAATGGGGAGCCAAGGTGATTTTTGAAAAAATTCTTTTGAAAAACTCGAAAAAATTGCCCTTGTTTTGCCAAAAAATTTTGGAAAATTTATTTGATCTCGAAATTGAATCTCAATCTCGAAAAATTTGATCTCGACCTCAATCTTAAATCTCGATCTAGAGTCAAAAATCTCGATCTCGTTGACCCTTTTAAGAGACGCCACTGGTTCCTGTCATCATTTCTCTTTTCTTTAGTTTTTTAAATTTCTTATTGAATTAAGATTAAACTTTTCATTTTCTCAATGTTTAAAAAAGATTTTTTCGTAAATTCAGTTTATTTGGTTAAATTTTTTGCACTTTCCTTCAATCTTTTCATCTTTTTAGCCATGTCATTTTTTCCGAAGAAAAATTTCTTAAGCGATTATGCTGAGTCTTTTGATGATTTTATGGCGTATGATCAAAAACCACCTGCAAATCCTGTTAAGCATTATCTCAAGCTTCCGAATGGACAATTTTTTGGTCCTGTAGAATTTTTGAAGGAAGGAATCAAATTTAAAGGCGTCATTCCAAAGGAAGGCGTTATGGTGATCACGGAATTGGCAAATCCGACCGATATTTTTTGTATATCACCGTCTGAAGAAATGCAAATTGCGTATCAAATTATGTATGCCAAGTTGAAACCCGAGTATATTGATCAAGAGACTAAAAATGTTGTTGCGTATATTTTAAAGGTTGGATTTCAGAACATTTTTAATCGCAATTTTTGGCAGCTCTTTAGCACTGACTTTGCTTTAGACTGATCTATTTTATTCGGTCTACACTAATTTTTATTTATTTTTACTGAATTAATTTTATAGTGGGAAATGGTTACAGTTGCTTTGGACTCCTTATATGAACTTCTGAGAAGGTTTTACGTCACCGCTACTACAGTTCAAAACCAAACCTCCCGAATCCATGTGTTGACTCAGCTTTTGAATGATTCCTCACTCTTCAGATCGCTCACTCAGGTCATCATTGAAACTGCTGACCGGATTGAAGATGGCTCACCAAGAAATGAATTCCGAGAAAATTCAGCGTTATCGGCAATACGCTTGTTGTGGATAGCCATATCTCATAGGTCATCAATGGCCGATGCTATACGAAATGCAGATTCGAATATTATAATCAGCTCGTTGGATGCGATTTTGTTGAGTCCACTTCCGGATAGAAATGCGACGAATTATATCACGCTGTTAATGGCTTTTGTTGAAGAGGTGATTAATTAGAATTTTGAGTTCAAAATATTTTTTAAATTGAATTGTGTTCTCAAAGTTCGATTTTTTATTGAATTTTAGATTCAAAAACTTTTTTTAATTCGATTTTGAACAAATTTGGAATAATGTTTGAGATAAAAATAAAAATTTGCATTTTGTAGTCCGATTTCCTGCTCAATCACACTTTCTACGTAATAAAAATCCTCCGCGAACTATGTTGTCAACGTCCTTCTCTCCAATCTCGCCTCGTTCAAGCTTTTCTGCCGCACCAACAAATCCTCAAAGACCGTTTCGCTCAGCTGACTTCTATAGCAAATAGAGATGTGGCGATCTCACCGTTGGATGTGTCCTTATTGGATTTGGAAGAATGTGATTCAGCAAGTATTCGTGGCGATATCATTCGACAAATTGTGGAACTTATGATTGATTCACTGGAAATTGACTCGAAGCAGAATGTTGCCTTCTTGTTATTGGGATTTAATATGACGAATATTCAAGCGACTCGAGTTATTACCGAAGGTACAGAGATATAAAAATTTTCAATGCTTTATTTTTGTGTTTATTTAATTCCATTTTGCAGATAGCTTTGGCGAAGGAACATCTTGTTTGCACAGCTTTCTACAAATTATCGAGGCTTTTATTACAGCCGAAAATCCCTTTGATCTTCCTTATTCAGCACTTTTTGAACCGACGTTAAGATTATTGGTAAGCTGTTTTGTATCTGTATGATCTTGGCAGCAGTGCCATATCCATTTTTCAAATAAAATTTTGGAAAAATGGGATCCTTATGATTTTTTCAGGGGGTTGTTACCCTCCCCCCTCCCGTCTACGACACTGCTTAGAAGGGTAAGAGATCTCATTGAAAAGTTTTGACTACTCAATAAATCATAATGTCAAAAATTTTTTAGCTGAAACTTGTCTCTTTTAACAGCACAAGCTCCAATATTATGTTAAGATATTTACGATCTAGTAATGATCTTATCTATCGACTTGTTACTTGCCCAGCTTTTAAAAATATTGACCCGGTTCAGAATATTGATGATGTGAATGTTGATGTTTCTTATAATATTTTACGGTAAAGTTGAATTTTTTTATCGACAAAAATTTGGATTTTGAGATCATAAAGATTTTTAAATGTATTTCGTATTCAAAAATTAATTTTTCAATGATTTGATTGCACAATGAATTTTGAACGATTTTTTACCATACCTATTTTTAGACGTGCCATACAAGGTATAATCCTTCACTTGGTAGCTCTAGAAGTTTCGACCATGCTAAAATCTGGGCATATATCCGAGCCTGAGCGTTTCTATGCTACTCTTTTGTTTATTAAAGAACATGCAATAGAAAATGGAAATACCTCTGCAAACGAAAATTCAATGATTATCGAGGAGCAGCCAAAAGGTATTAATTCTTTTTTCAACAAAAAATTATGCTGTTTTTTTTTAGACGTCGCTCTTTTATGGGATTTGTTAGAAAATAGTAAAGCCGAAGCAGCGAGTATTGCACCACCCGTGCTAGAAAAATTTGATCCGAAGAAAATTGATGATGTTGGTTTAAACATTTAAACTCAAAAATGGATCAAAAATTTGTTTAATAATACGGACTATCACGCATTTTCGGAACTCGATATTTTCGAATTCGTTTTTTACTTCCTATAAGGGGTTTTCTATATGGGGAATCGACTTCTGTTGTTATTTTCCTCTTTTGAAATTATCCTGGGAGTGTGTGCTTACAAAAAATCGAGTTTTTCTCACAAAAAGCTCAAAAGGCGTTAGGAAGACTATACATTTTTTGGTCATTTATACATCATTTTTATAGCAACGTGTCCCCTATTAAATGTAGTATGTGCTAATTTGTGAAAATCGCAAAACAAAAAAGTTGTAGCATTTTTTCTAACATTGTCATTTTGAGCATTTTTTAAATTTAAATATTTCGAAAATTAAATCCTTGATGGCAAAAATTTGTACGTAGAAAGATTCAGCACTATTTTTGCAAAAAACATTATCAAAAAACCGCATTCGAATTTCTTTAAAAACCGGAAAATTAGACATTTTTACAAAAAAAACGACATTTTTGACCTTTCATGAAGAATGGGTCCAAAAATATCAAATATAGTCCTTAAAGCAAAATTTTTTTACGGATTTGACTCTCCATGGCTGATTCTATATTCCTATATCAAAAGTCCAAGAATGAGGTCCGGACACTTTTTTCCTTAGTAAAATCTTTTGCTTCCTTCTATTGAGTGTGATGGTCCCTATAATAACTCAAATTTGACCATAAAAATTTCGAAAATTAAATTTTTGGCAATTTGAAATTTAATTATAGAAAACCATTTTTTAACTCTAAAATCGATTTTTTAGCTTCTAAAATATTGCCTTCGCACGAGTACTCTCGGAGTGGAGCAAATGGATGTAGAATACATACATTTTTTGTTGAACATGGAAATCAACTCGATTATAAATGAAGATATCAATTTGATTAGAAGTGTAAGTTTTTGTATAATTATTTTTTTAAATCGAGTTTTTCNTTGAACATGGAAATCAACTCGATTATAAATGAAGATATCAATTTGATTAGAAGTGTAAGTTTTTGTATAATTATTTTTTTAAATCGAGTTTTTCTAATTTTTGGATATTCTGAAAAATTTAATTTTAGGAAGGAAAAGAAATTATGCTGTACTGTACCAAGTATAATTCAAGACGTCTACTAGAAGCAGCTTGTGTACAATTATTGTCGGGTTGGATTTCTATGATTAATGTGATCTCTTTCTTTGCACCTGTGAATTTTATTGACAAAGGTTGAATTTTTAAAGTTTGATTCTTCAATTATTTTCTCAGAAATTTTAACATCAAAATTCATATATAGTCAACTTTCAATATAGTGGTCCCCTGAAAGGAGGGGTCACTATATCGAATTCTAGGGAGGGGGCCACTATTGTACAAGAACATTTAAAACCTTTCGAAGGGAGGGGCTACTATGTCGAATTTTAAGGAGGGGCTACTATATCGAGAGTTGACTGTATCTAGTTTTCAAGCTTAAAAATGACTATTTTAATCTAAATTTAGATAATAATAAAAATCAATTTTTTATTTAAATTTAATTTTTTAGAAATCCAAAAACACTTCCTCCGAGACGCTTTGTATTTGCTGCTAAAATATGCCAGAGATGTCGACATGAATCCAGAAAACTTATCAGCTGTTTCGAACTCCATTTTCCGACTTGTTCGAGCAATTTGTGGAATGGTAAAGCGTCAGGAAGCGAATTTGGATCTGCGAAAAGTTGAGCTGTCCTATATTTTGTCTACGTTATTAGAGTGTCTTGTCTTGCCAGGTTTGTCAAATTTTGTCTCTAAGATTAGTGATGAATTTTTTAGGCTACAGCAAATGTGTGGCATTTAAAATGGACATTTATGGGAGTATCTTGTGTGTCTTTGGTGTTTGTATCATTGAAAATGTTGAAAATTCCACCGAAACAAATCAACCTAAAGGCTTTAGCTTGGCCGATTTATTTGAAGAGAAAAAAGCAGTCGACAGTAAATGGCGACCCATTTTTTACAAGTTAGCCGAAGAAATTGTCCGAACAATAACCGCTGATGTGATTTTTGCGCCATTTGCTTTAAAAGTGGGTTTTGTATTTATGTTTATCAACTTTTTTATATCCTTTTATCATCAGCTATTAGAAAATTTTGACGTGGAACGTTTAAATTTAATACAGTCAACTCTCGATTTAGCGACCCCTTCCTGGGGTGTCACTAAATCGAGACCGTAGGCTGATGGCGAAAGTATGTCTGATTAAGTGAAATCCATCGAGTCGATATCAAAGTTAGATTAGATTGGTTTTTGCTATTTAAATTTATCCATATTTTATTATATAATAACATCAATTGGCAGTTTTATATTTTTATGATACTCGTTATTTTTTCTTCAAGCCGTGGATAGCGGCCTTTTTTCACTATTTGTTATAATCCTTGCCGGTCTTCCTCCATAAGTTTCCACGATTAGCGAATTGACATCATCCCTTGAAGTTGTTGATTGTTGTTTCATTATTATGCCTTGTGGACTTAATGGCCTTTGATAGTAAATTCTCTCGGCCGGTTGAGTTTGAGTACTAGCATCAATTTTGGCAGTTCCTTTGCGAAGTTCGTTTATTAGAGGACAGCGGTCCTTAAAAAGTCGTCTGTTTACGATTATATTTTACTTTGTTAATGAACAGTAGAGTTAGGAAATTGTAACCAAAACCGATTGAGTAAAAACAGAAACCAAAACTGATTCATTTCCTATCGGTTTCCTATCTTTAATGTAAAGAGAGAGTAAAAAGAATTTTTCAAAAAAAATTTATTACTTCTATAATTTTTGACAATTTTTTACGGTTTTAATATTTTTACTCATAAATGAGTAAAAAGTATAGCAAAATGGATAAAAATTTTGAATTTTTAAAGAATTTTTGTTAAAAAATTGCAAAATTTTATGAAAAATCTATACATCATGATGAATGAATTTTAGCCAAAAATTTTTTATGATGGATGGATGAATGACCAAGTCGGATGATGAGCTATGGGAGGAGATAATTTACCCCTATCCCCCTCTTTGAGGTATGCCTATGATCTTACCTCAGCTTGAAAGATCCCCAAAGTTGTATATCGATAAATTGGCGGCTCTGCATATGCATGATAAGGGTCTTCATCAAAGCTATCTACTGTAGCTAGATTTATTGGCTGTTGAGGCAAAAGTGGCATATACATTTGGCCTGGAAGCCAATAGGCTCTAGAGAACTTTGTGTGTAACAAATTAATGAACAAAGAAACAATTGAAAGGCCAGCAATGACATAGATGAATAGGATGAAGACGATCAATGGCTGTTCTAAAAAGATCATATTTACATTTGAAAATATCCTAATACCCTTAAATCCGGGCCTGCTTACCACCAAGGTCGATGTCTCCAACTCCTATGGTTGCCAATGAGTTAAAGATGAAATAGATCAAAACATGGTTGTTTACATGTGGCATATAAAAGTAGCCTATCATACACCCTACACTAATCCATCCAACTAGTGCAAACACGGCTACCATTATAGGCATGAGCATAAGACGTTCAGCAGTGCTTATTCGATAATCTGGACGAGTTTTGATTTTAGTAGAAGTCATCTTGCTTTCGGCTTCGTCTTCACTAACAGCTTGTAATGTGCAGTATCGAAACATATGCCATATTTGGACTAAAATCTTTCTTTAATATTTACAAGTTAAAAGGTATTAGCCCAGGCTTTGGGTTTTTTAAGTGATATAGATTATCCTGGGCTCCAGAATCTTGACTTTTCTATATCGCTCTAGGACATTTCACAACGAAAAAGCGAACTTTTCACAACGAATGTTATAATATAGGATAATTTTTGTAGTATTCAATAAATCACTTTAATATCGAGATTTTATTGAAATTCAAGCAACTTTTATTTTGTTTTATATTTGTTGTGAAATGTCCGCAACTTATTTTTTATATTTTTGTAAAATGTCCTAGAGCCTCTCTATATATGGACAATAACTTTAATTGTGTTAACTCTTACCAAACAATATACAAGGATATGAAAGCACCTTCACTAGTAAGTACTCAAGATCTTTTATTACAATAATTGTATACGGTATTCCCATCAGACTGAATAGGATCGAAATAATTCTTCCTTTCAATGTGACAGGGTATATGGATCCGTAACCGATTGTCATTATTGTGGAGAAGGCCTAAAACGAGGTTGTAAAAACTTGTTTTGCCGTTGGAATAAGATCATACAAAAAGAAAGGAATTTGTGAATGTGCATTTTAATATTGGCATCGGCGGTTTTAGTTTTATTCGATCTTCATAGTAGTTGAGTTGTTGCTGCATGAGTTTGTTAAGATACTGGGATTTGTGGTCGTGGATAAATACGAGGATTCGTGTGTTGTTGAAGATTTCTGGCAACAAATCATTGGTGATGAATCTAAAGGATTTACTTTATAAATTTATGATTTTGATGAAATTTTGCTTATATCTAAATTATTTTCATAATTTCTTTATCCTGGTTTTCAGAAATAACAGCACTTTTTATTTTTATATGAGGGATGTGCAATTGTCTTGATTACGCTCATTACATGCCTAATCTATATTCTTAGAGGGCCGCTACTAATAAGTTCTGAAATTTTGGTAGCTCACTAATAGATCGCTAATTCGTTTTGATGTCAGAATTACATATAGAAAGATACGATTGAAAAACTTTGTAAAATTATTAAATGATTCTTTACGATAAGCAATTTTTGGGCAAAAAATGGCTAAAAATTAGCATTTATGCCCAACAAATCTCATTTTAGACAAAAAAATGATTTTAAGCGAAATGATTTTTTTGGCAATTTTTGGTGAAAATTTATCGTGAAGAATCATAACGGCATTATGATTTTTGAAAAATTTTTGGCAAAAACATAAGGGGTACCATTAGGAAAAATTTTGCGACATCGGCGTGAAAGTGCAGGATGGTAGTCATTTTTGGGAAAGTGCAGCTGGGGTGGAGGGGGTGGAATTTCACTCCTTTTGTGTATGGTCGGAACGGAGCTTACCTCTGTCGTTCTACTGCTACACTAGCCCGCCATTGACTATAATATGCATTCGAATTTGTCGATTCTATAATAAAGAAAGCTGATGCAAACGTCAATAAGAAGAAAACATAAGACACTAACAACACTACATGTCCTAGACCATATTGATGATAGAATCTCTTCAAGCCCACAACTATCTCAAATGCTTGTTTATTAGAAATACACATAATTGTTACTATCACATCTTCGACTATACAAAATCATATGTTTAGTTGTTTAGGCGAAAGAAAAGTTAGTCTCGTCGGGACAGCGGATGACACTTCCAAATCTGGATCTTCAAACAAGCTTAACAAAATACTCGTCGTTCTTGTTGTTAGTTCCCATGGGACTGTTTTCCGCAATCCGAGCATAATCAATTTTAAAGACGATGGAAAGGCGCGAAATACAGGGTGCGTTAAAAATTTGCGATTACGTTGAAATTTCATGCTAGATTTCGTAAGAAAAACTTTTTTTATATTCTGAAAGAGCTTGTTGAAAAACGGTGATCTCCAACATATCATCAAAAAAGGGTCTNGCGATTACGTTGAAATTTCATGCTAGATTTCGTAAGAAAAACTTTTTTTATATTCTGAAAGAGCTTGTTGAAAAACGGTGATCTCCAACATATCATCAAAAAAGGGTCTTTTGCTACTACGGTTGCAAGATTTTGATCCATGTTCGAAGTATCATAAAACAAAAGCTCAAATAAAATTGTTAAAGGATCTCTTTATTATAAAATATTTTTCATAAAAAGTGGTGCTTTATAAAGTTGTTCCCCATGATTTAAGGATTTTAACAAGCTATCGCTCATACGCTAAAAGTATATATTGATCTTGTGGCCTTAAAGCATAAAATATGGGTCGAAATCTTGCAAGATTTCGACCCATCTTTTTCCTTTAGGCCACATCTCTGTCCATTTAAACTTTTATGGGATGGGTAATAGCTCATTTAAATCCTTAAATTATGGGGGAACAACTTTGTAGAGTATCACTTTTTATAAAAAAAAACATTTTATAATGAAGAAATCTTTTAACAATTTTATTTGAGCTTTTGAGTTTCGACAATTCGAACATGGATCAAAATCTTTCAACTACCACAGCAAGAGACTCTGAAAATATTTTTTGATGTTTTTTTTGGATCATCGTTTTTCAACAAGCTCTTTCAGAATCTGAAAAAAATTTTCTTACGAGATCTAGTATGAAATTTCAAAGTGGTCACGAACTTTAACGCACCCTGTATATGCTTTTTGAAGGAAAAGAAAGACATTCATGTCGGATTTCGTTTCATATGATATTTTGCAAAGACACTGCATTAAAAATTGTGATGAATGAATTATAGCCAAATATTGAGAGAATAAAGATGTTATTTTACGAATGCAAATTTTTATGGAGATTGAGGGTGGTTTTTATTTATTGTTGGATTGGAAATGCTATAAATTTGGACAAAAGCAATTTTTCTAGAAATGAGATTTTTTGTTGAGAGAATGGAAAATGTTTGTTCTTTGAGCAATAAAATAAATGGACGATATCAATTCAGCTAATCTCCATTATGTTTTTTAAAATAGATCTTAGCGAAGATAGGAATTTGGCGCTGACCCAATTATTAAACATTGGTTCAGATCCTTAAACAGCGTGAGATAGATTGGCAAATATACTTCAAACAATTTTACTATTATTCTTTTGTAAAAATCTAAATATTTACAGGGTGTATCGAAAAAAATCGGAATTTTGGCGATTTTTTCATGTTTTTTGATCCGAAAAATTTTTTGTGTGGAAATTTCAGTTTTGGAAGGATTTCAATTTTTCCGTAAAATTACAGATTTTCCAATTTTGGGCAAATATTTCATAGGTTTTCCCATAACTATGGCACTAATCAAATGCAACAGAATTATAATTTTACAACCTGTATTTTCTAGGTGGTCTCAATAACATGTCTAACAGAAATCCTTCAAGAAGACATACGTGGCAGTCAAGAAATTGCACTTCAATTTGCTCGAAGTGGCACGATTCGCTGTATTTTGGACACTGTTGGACAGCTAAAATTCAAGTTTGACACCGATGCAAAGGATCGTGAGCATGAAAAAGCGGCATTGTATTTTGAAAGTGTTTTGGTGAGTCAATAGATTTTAATTTTTTATTCCATAATTTTTTGGTGGATTACAAAAAATTCAATTTTAAATCTTTCTAAAAATTACAAGATCAATTCTTTAGGGACTATTTATTCGTGTAGCTTCCACTACAGCTGGCTGGACAGCACTTATCGACAATTCCTTGTTGGAAAAATTGATCGACTTGGAATTGTGGCGAAACCCACCAAAAGAGATATTTACGAGCAAAGATATGGACAAGTAGGATTTTGGTTATCTTAAAATGGATCTTCAATTTTTGGGCCCAAATTTTGATAATTTTTGGGTACTGAAAATTAAATGACTTTTTGAAAAATTGAATATTTATAAAATTTATAAACTTATTTTTAGCTTGAGTACCTCGTCAATGCATTATCTACGAATATTGGACACATTATTCCGCTTATGTATGGCTCTTTGTTCGAGCATATATTGGAAAAGTGTTTCCTTTGGGGTAATTTTTGAATTTTTGGCAGAAATGTAGACTTTTATAGCTTCTCCAATTTATTGAAATGCACAAAGAGGTCCTCAATCAACTTATACGAGTTCAGCCTGAGCATTTTTTGTTGAAAACTGCTGCAGCAATTGTTTATTATATTTATACGTTGGGTAAGAGTTTTTTTATTCCAACTTTTAAGTTCAAAAATCGATTATTAAACTTAAAATTTAATTTTTTTTAAAATAAAAATTTGTATTAATCTTCCTTAACTTCTTTGTTTTCAGACGACACAACTCGTGAAGTGATCACCTCCTCGAAGTGCTTAGAAGACATAAGAAAACTCCGTACCGAAGGTCCACCAAAACCGAAATTCGCCCTCAGCAATCCAGCTTTCAACACCCCATTGAATCTCTTTCCATCTATTCAAGCTCCAATGTTAGGCCGACAATAATAGATTTTGATTATATTTTTGTTTATTTTCTGAATTGTTATTATTTATTATGGTTGATATTATTACTGTATAGATCTCAGTGGCGTAGCTGGGGGAATCCGGGGTGGTTCCCCCAAACTTGGAAAAATGAAAAATTTTGATACTATTAAGGATTAGCGAGCCCACTTAACGTGATTTTAAAAAAAGTTTTAGCTTTTTTTTGAAATGGCCTCTCTAGGGGTAACTTTATGCGGGAAATCGATTGTAAGCATTGACAAAACATGAAAACGAGTTTTNCTTAACGTGATTTTAAAAAAAGTTTTAGCTTTTTTTTGAAATGGCCTCTCTAGGGGTAACTTTATGCGGGAAATCGATTGTAAGCAATGAAAAAAACATGAAAACGAGTCTTTTGTGTGGAAAATGAGCCGTATATACTTCATGAGCATGTGATTCTTGTTAAAAATGTGGCCCTAAAGAGATTATGAATTACTTTGTTGTGTTTGCCTGATTTGCAAGAATTTCCCGCCAAACACGACGCAGGAAAATCTATAAAATGAAATCATTCACAAAAAAATTATCATTGAAGTCATTAACAAACAACCAAGAAGATGAATAACGCGATTGAAGAACTTCGAGGGATGAATCGATTTTTGGTGGTTTTCTCACCATTCATGGGGGTGTGGCTACGCCACTGATAAAAAGCTGCCATTTTTTAAACTGACTTGGTTATATGAATAAAAGAATTTGATTTTGAATGAATTTTTGATTTATTAAATTCTTTATGCCGGTCTCATACCGAAGATATTTGTTAACTGTCAATTTTTATGTACTTTTAAAAAAGAATCAAACCTTTCGTTTACTTTTTTCAAATTTTTAAATCATACAAGGTGGCCCAGAAAAAGTGAATTTTTGGAGATTTTATCTTTGCAGAAAAATTGCATTTTACGGGTAAAATGTTGTCTTTAATTCTTAATTAAACGTTGAAAATCAAATTCTCTGCTTTTTTTTTAAAGAAATACTATTTTAGTGTCTCACTCACAGGTGGTTGAAATTTTTGAAAACTATCCCTGTATGTTTAATTTTTTGTGTAGAATTCAAATTTTGCATTTTTAAAGCGTTAAAAAAATTTTTTGACTCTTTTTCAAGAACATTAAAATCACTTTGCTTAAGACGAGTAATATTAAAAATCACTATGCTTGGATCATAGGCAAAATCATTATGCCCAAAGTGGATCGTAGGTAAAATTACTATATTGATTCAAGGAAACACTATTTTCGACTTGAAAAAATTTTTTTGCATTATTTCCTATATTCCAATTTGAGCATTTTACATTAATCATCTTATGCATAGTGATTTTACTGTACCTTGAAGCAAAATAAAGGAAATTTTATCACGCTTTAAAAATGCAAGATTTGGACCCTACGCATGAAATTACCTCTATAGCGTAATTTCTCAAAAAGTTTGAAAAAATTCAACCACCGTTGATTGGGGCACTAATTTTTAAATAAGTACCAAAAAGAATTAAGTCATAAAAATATTTTACCTGAGAAAATGCAATTTTTCTGCAAACAAAATCCATTTTTTTTCTGGGCGGTGCCACCACGCTTTCGGACCCACTATTGCGACGCTACACGCGTGGACTAACACATGCGGATGATACATTTGCGGATACTACACTTGCGGACCAGATTTGAATTTTTTAATAAGTTTTTTAAAATTAACAAGTTATAGTGTCAAAATTGGTCCGTAATGTGGGGTCCAGAAGCGTGGTGGCGCCTTCTGGCCCACCCTGTACAATCAGAATTTTAGTAATTTTGCTGGCAAAATGATACTTGTGGCTGATAAAAATATTTCAAGAGTTGGAAAACATCATCATGATGAAAATGAAATTCAACCAAATGTTCCTGGTTTTGAAGAACCACGACATAAACGTGCTCGAATGGCTCGTGAAGATCATCTTATTCATGTTGAAATGCCTAAAGGTAATTTTTAAGCGAAATTTTCTTCAAGAATCTTATTTAACAATATTTAGTGCCTGGACGAATTGTTGAAGTGGAAATGACCAACTTTATGTGCCATGGAAAATTCAAGGCCAAATTTGATACAAAGACGAATAATTGCTTTTATATTCTTGGCCCTAATGGAAGTCAGTCGTTTTTTTAATCTGTATTGTGCTAAATTTTGAATTTAGGTGGAAAAAGTGCTTTGTTTGCAGCTTTGAATATGGGCCTTGGTGGAAAATCTAAGTCGAATGAACGTGGAAGTTCAATTCAAGGCTATATCAAAGAAGGAAGAAACTCTGCTAAAATCCGAATTGTCTTAACGAATGAAGGTACAGGTGCACATCCATCCTATGGTAAAGAGATCGTCATCCAGCGTACTATTAGTCAGACTGCATCACATTATCAACTTTTATCTCGGGATGAAAATGGAAAGGAAGAACTTGTCTCGAAGAGACGAGTCGACTTAGAGAAGATTTTACAGCGTTTTAATATTGAATTAGAAAATCCATTGGCATGGTTGTCGCAAGACCGTTCGAGGCGATTTTTGGCCGAAGCGAATCCAGAACGATTTTATGAGGTGATTGAGATCTTATGAAAATTTCTTTTTTAAAGAAAATTTTGTATTAGTTTCCAATAGCGACCGCAAATGATAGAGCCTGGATCCAAAATTTTTTCGGATTTTAACCGGAAAAGCGTCGTTTTTATGCGAGGAATTGATTGTACACATTCCCAAGGCATGAAAATGCTTCCATTACCCGGATTTAGCATCAGGAAGTTTTCACGCTTCGATAATGCGCACAATCGATTCTCCGCATAGAAAAAGGGGGGTACCGAAAATTTTGCTACTTTAGTTTATGTTCTATCTTTTTTACGCTTTTTCATAGCTTTTATTTTTTTAAATAGCTTTGATTTTTTCAAGCTTTTTTTAATATATTATTTTAAGGAAAAATTTGATACTAATTTTTTTTAATTTAAAATTTTCAGATCTTTATGATGACAACTGAGTTGGAACACGTACAAGGAATTTATACCGAAATTCAGAGATTGACTGATGAGATTAAAATTATACTGGAGTCTTGTCGAGAGAAGCAACAGAGTATGAAGAAGTATGCTTTTGTGGGCTTCCTACAAAAATTATGAACACGAATGTGTATCAAATTTATTTGAAAAAAATAAAAATTTTTTTAAACTAAATTTTTTTTTTGAACTTCTAATTTTTATTTTGCAACATATAATCTTTAAAATTTAGTGACGTAGAGGATAAGCGACTCCGTATTCAGGCTTTGTATAATTTGGCCAGTAAACGCAGGGAACTTCAACATTGTCTTTGGCTTTTGTTATTTGCGCCCATACGGGATGTCAGCAAGGTAATTTTCGAGGAATATTTTTAGTTTTGAATTTAAATTTTAGACAATTGAGGAGGAAGAAAGTAGCATCGGAAAAATCGAAACAATGAAGGAAGATTTTGTGTCGAAAATTCGAGATAAGGAGGTGGATTTTTTGTTTTGATGCCAGTGGCGTAGCTAGGGGGGAGGAACCCGAGATGATCCCCTAAAAAATCGATCTTTAAACTTTACTATTTTAGACCGAAAAATCCAAAATTGATCAGGAAATCAATAAATTGAAGGACAATCTTGAAGATTTGAAAACGGAGCTTCGCAAATTTCAAAAAAACAACGAAGAAAATCCAGACAAGCAACGAGTTGATGCTGAAATTAAGGATTTGAAGGAGCAGATAAGGAAGAAAAGCCGAGATATTAATGAAATTGAAGTTGAAATTCGTACTATTAATGAGCAGTTGAGTAAGCTTATCGGAAAGTATGTAATTAGTTTAACTGAATTTGTATGCCCCTCCACCATTTTGATGAAATTTACTATGAATGCTTACCTTTATTTTTTACCTCAATTTTACTTATTTCAAGTTACCCGTATTAAAATTTTTTATTTTTCAAAGCTGTTTTGAAAGCTTTGAAAAATGTATTTCTTATTATTTTAGTTCCGATCGCGATTTTATTGGTGAACAAGAACATATCAAAGAGAAACAGGAAGAATGCGGCCATAAAATTCAAGAATCTCGCTATAAAAAAAGCGAAATCGAAAAGCAACGTTACAGTATTGAAAACGAGCGTAGCATGCTGGACAGCCAGATTAGCAAATTTGATTTGGATATAGCATCACTTGGAAACAGAATAAATCGAATCCAAATTGAAAGACGTGACATCATTGCTATTCAACGCAACCAGCTGGCTAAATTTGGTAGAGATGCACCGAGGACTGATGAAATTATCAAAGAGAATGCCAACCGATTTGAGCAGCTCCCGATAGGACCTATTGGTAGGCGTAGTTTTTTGTATTTGTTTTTATTTTTATATGCTAAAATTTTATGTTATTGTTGAAAAAATTAGTTAGAAATATGTTTTTCACTCGAAAATCTGTCATTAGACACTATCATTTTTGGATTAAAATGCATAAAATTTTGGGTTTTNAAAAAATTAGTTAGAAATATGTTTTTCACTCGAAAATCTGTCATTAGACACTATCATTTTTGGATTAAAATGCATAAAATTTTGGGTTTTTGATTCAATTTAAGAAAGAAACGAATTGAATCCAAAATTTAAAAAGCAGTTTTTACAAGGCATATTCAGGAAGAGACGAGGGTCGTCCTTCCGAAATTTGTCAGGCTGAAAAATTTTTTAAGGCATGTATATACATCTCAAGGACCCAAAGTGGGCTTCAGCCATCGAGTTCTCTATTGGTAAAAGCTTCGAAACTTTTCTATGCAATTCTGGGAACGACCGCAAACTCTTAGAACAGCTTCTACGCCACCATCGTTTGAACGTTCCAGAGCTTGTTACTACCAGATTTTCGAATGTTAAATTTGATACAAGCCGTGGTGAGCCACCGGGAAAATTTTTGACGATTGCTCGAGCGATTGAAGTATCAAATGCAACTGTGTATAATATGCTCGTGGACACACAGTCGATTGAGTCGATTCTGCTTATTGAGAAGGATGACGACGCTAGACGTTTGATTCGTGATAATGTGAGTCGGGTTTGAAGATTGATTGTTGACTAACAAGGGATCACCCCAACCTGCCAAACTCCAAATTTTCAAAACAAGTGCAAAAATTGTAGAAACTATGGTGAAAATATTAGCCGCTTGCTTGTTTTGACTGAGATTCGAATTAAGAAAAATGCAAAAACTTTTGAACAAAAACAAAACTTGATTGGCAAGTTGGGATCATCCCTTGTAAGTATAAGTACTAAATTGTAAATAAAACAGATTTTTGATTCATTTTCGATCTCAAAAATTGATTTTAGAACATTTTAAGTTAACAATTTTATAATTTTTTATTGTTAAAAAACGGTTTTTAAACTTTTTGAATATAAAATTATATTTTCAGTAATTTATATTTTTATTATATAGTTTTATGTTTATATTAAATCTTGATTTTTTAGCCTCCACCTAACACAAAAATTGCGTTGACGCTGAAATGCTCTCAAGTCCACCCACCGGCACCTAGACGTCCATATCGTTTTTATACGAACCAGCCATTCCCTCCTCGCTATTTTGGAGAAAATGTAATTAATCCGTGCAGAAATTTTGACGAAGAAGTTAAGCAGATCCAAAATCAGCAAAGAGATTTGTCGTTTCAGAAAGCTGATGTAAGTATTGGATTTATTTTTTGAGCTGAAAAATTATGATACCCATTTTTAAGTTTTATAATTTTTACCGATAAAATTTTGAATATAAAATTTTATAGCTAAAACATTAGAACTAAAATTTTTTGCTTAAATTTAAATTTTTAGCTTATCGAAAAGAAGAAAGCAGTGGATGAGAGGATCAGACAAGTCCAGCTCGAAGTTAAACAAGCTTTAAAAGAAGTATCCGACTGGGAAAAGCGTCTCAAAGATTACCAAGCTCAAGAAAGTGAACTCAATAAGACGATGGAGCGAGGAACTTTGATCCACGAATTTGTATGTTTTTTAGTTAACGTCAAAAAATTTGATATGTTAGTTTATTTTAGGGACTCCAAACAAAAATTCTAAAATTGTCTATTTTTCCATCATAAAAAATAGACAAAAAGTCATTTTTTACCAAAAAGTTGAATTTACATTTTTGTTGAACAAATAGGAAATTTAGTCATTTTTAAATACTTCTAAAGTCCCTGGTACAAAAATCAACCGATTTATAAACTGTTGGAAAATTCGATTTTTTGTTATTATCTTTCCGGCAAAAAATTATTTTTTATAGCAAAGGAACATCAAGGAAAATAAACAGACGCAGGAGAAACTTCAAGCCTCTTTGGATGAACTGAAAAGTAGCTATACTGAAAAAATGGCAGAATTTAAAGTCATTGATAAGAAGCAGCAAGAGCAATTGAAACAGCTTGAATTTATGAAAGGAAATATAACTAGACTCGGCGTAAGCTTTTGTAGGAAAATATGGATTGGAAATTAATTGGACCAAAATTAGCTAAGAAAAATGATTTTTGAAAAATGAATTTCAAAAATTTCCTGATTGTTCTAAAATTTTTTGTACTCAATAAAATATTCAAAAATCAAATTTTAAATGCCATTTATGTAACACGCTAATTTTAGGACACCATTCAAGCTAAAATTGATGTGATAAACAATTGCGAAACCATTATCGATAAGTACAAGAAGAATATTGACCGACTAGAAAAAGAAATCAATTCTCACAATGAGCGCTGCCGCAAAATGAAGTATGCTTGTTTTGGATAGACAACAGATATTAAAAATATTTGTAGCAAAAAAAATTCTTCCAGATTCGAGTTTCTTATGTATAAAGCTTCCTTGATACAAAAAATCAGATGATTTGGTTTTTTGAAAATTCGAATTTTTTATTCCAATGGATAAACATTCAAATTTTTAAAATTCTTTCCAAATCGGCTGATTTTTTGGTCGAGGGGTTTTTCGATATTGGGAACTCGAATCGAAGGAATTTTTTTAGTTTGGCCCCAGGAAAATGGAGAAAATTGACCGTTGTGGAAGTTTTGTTTTTTTCGTTGTTGAAATTCCTAGAGCCTCATATTTTAGTGTTTACCATACCCATTTTTTTTATCTTTTACTATTTATATTTTCAGATTAGATAAGCAAAGATTCATCGAGCGTGCTGAAAAAGATAAAGATCAATACGAAAAACCAGAGCAGTACACGGATCAGCCAGATCTTGAAACAATCCCAGATACTGAAGTTATCCAAAAACAAGCAGAGGACCTGGAAAAGAAGATTGATAAAATGGATCGACTGTAAGTTTTAAAATACTTTTATTTATTTAAAATTTGCATTTTAGGGTTAATATCAACGGAAATCGTATTACGATGCAAGAGTACACCAAGATAAAGGCTGAATATGATTCTTTTAAAAATGGCATCGCGGCTTATTTAAAAATTTACAAGGTAGAATTGAAGATATTTGTAACAGAAAATAGATTTTATCTATTTTAATAGACATATTTGATACACAAATCAAAATACAATGCGCGGAATCGATTTTCGCATAAAATTACCCCTAGAAAAGTAATTATTGCAAAAATCTCAGAAAAATTTTTTCCGGAGATGCTGCTGCAAAGTTTACTCCCTTGAGAATCGATTCATTAAATATAAAATTTAATTTCCAACTTTACAGGAGCTAGAAAAAGCCATTGATACTCGCGCCAAAAAACTGTCAATATTGAAATTCATCATGCCGAAACAGCTGCAGAACCGCTTCACCGAGCACATGCGAATGCGTAACTATGATGGCGAGCTCAAAGTGGATCACAACAAGAAGCAGATTAACATCTCGGTGAATGTTGACAACGCCAAGTCCAGTGGACAAACCCAGCCAGTTCGTTTGCCATTGTCGAATGCCGCAAATGCAGCGCCATATAGTGCCCCGATTCGATCACCTTTGAGTCGAACTCAAAGGAGGAAGGGATTGCAAGATCTTAAAGGTGGGAATGAATCATTATTGAATCTTACATCAAAAAATCAAAATGTTTTGAGTCTAAAAATTTGTATTTGAAACAAATGGATTAGAAAAGTCGGTTTTATACACATTTTTGTAAATAAAAAATTGGATTTGAACTCAAGTTTGGACCATTTTGGCTCAAAAATTTTTATGTTTAAATTTTTTAGGCCTCAGTGGTGGAGAACGTTCTTACGCAACAGCCTGTTTTGTTATGTCACTATGGGAGTGCATGGAATCACCATTCCGCTGTTTGGACGAGTTTGACGTCTATATGGATATGCTGAATCGTCGTGTTGTAATGGAAATGCTCGTTGATATGGCCGTGAACAACACCCACCATCAGTTCTTTTTCTTTACTCCACAAGGCATTCAAGGTCTCACGGCGCGTGATAATTGCCAGGTATGGAGAATTTTTTTCAAAGCGTTTAAAATTCAATTTTTAAGGTGTTCGAAATGCCGCCAGTCAACCGTCCAGGTGAGGAAGAAGATGATGAAGAAGAAAATGAAGACATCGAATTGGAATAAATGCATTGATTTTTATGTTATTGTTCTTGTACATATATCTATTTATGCGTTAATTTTTGCCTTTTCTTGATTTATCACTTGTGTTAAGCCAAGTTTGTGGAACTAGTATAGTTGCGTCGCACTGAACGTGAAATTTTTTCAACTTTTTTCGCGAGAAATGATCTTACCCCTAGTAATTTTATGCGGGGAATCCGAATTTCGCATCCTAAAGCATGAAAACGCTTGGAATCAAGAAAAAAGCTGTTTACAAATAATTTTTGCAGAATACGTAAATATCAGATATAATATAAAACATGATATTCTTGTTCATATTGTTTCAAAAACAGCTTTTTCTTGATTCAAAGAAGCGTTTTCATGCTTTAGGAATAGGAAATTCAGATTTCCCACATAAAATTACCCCTAAAGGGATCATTTCTCGCGAAAAAATTCACGTTCAGTGCGACGCTTAACTACACTAGTTCCAAATTTTTTCCCATTCATAAGTCTTTCTTTTTGGCTAATAAATTGTTATTTTTTTACTGTTATTTGATATTTAAATTTTATGCTGAAATCTGATTTGTGATAATAAAAATTGATATTGTTCAAAATAGAACAAAAACTCAATTTTTATGCTAAAAATGAGAAAACTTGAAAAATTATTATTACAAAAAATCTATGCCATTTTTGTACGACTTACACAAATCCATATATCATCAGCAGGGCGGTCAAAAGCTCGAAATTGATCATTTTTAGCGTTTTTTAGATCGACGGAAAATCTCGATAATCGAGGTTCTAGAGATTGCTTCGAGAAGTATTCATTTGGATCGGATTTTTTTCAATTTGCGCACCTTTTGCCTGAATTATAATTTATTTGATAGATTTCTGCAAAACCAATTTAAAAAATTTGATCGGCTAACTTAAAAATATATATTGTTTTGTAGAAAAAAACTAATTTTTTCGAAAATCCACTCTCGATTTTAAAATTAAATATCGATCTATTCACCCTGAGCCCATATCATACCTCTATTTTTATTTTTCTCAACTTATCATGCATGTAATTTTGTGCAACAATGTTGGTTTTTAATGAATAAATATTTTATTTTTAAATCCTACTACATTAAACGTGTACTGTCTGTATGTCGGACGATCTCGGGAACGTAAACAGTTTTTATTTTTTTAACTCGTCCTAGACTAAAGTCTGCTAGGCGTACCGCGTGTCAGTTAATGATAGAAGTCTAGTCTAAGACATCCATATAAAACCAACGCCTTTCAGAACGAAAGTCTGCTAGGCGCACTGAGATCAGTAGACTTTGTGAACTTTTCCATCTGTAAAAGCATTCTGGCAGATGAACGGGTATCCGCCCGGATGGAACTTTGGGTGTTCGTAAATTATGGAAACTTTTTTATTAGAAAGTTTTAAACAATTTTAACCAACAGGACCTTCAAAACAAATATCACAAACAACAATTCTTATTCAAAATAGCTGCCTTTTGGAAGTGAAATAAAATCTGTTTAAAAAGCCGAGAACATCATGAAAACAATGTCAAATTTGGGCATCTATACTTTTCTAACTTTTTTTTTAAAGTATTTAAAAAAAGTTAGAAAAAGTATGTTAGAAAAGTAAAAAGTTAGAAAAAGTATAGATGCCAAATTTGTTTTAAGTGTCGATTCGAATGCAATGAAAAAAGTTTCCATAATTTACGAACACCCTGTACATGAAGGATAGGAGCCGATTTTTTATTTTCAAAAAAAAATGATTTTCAAAAATTTTCATCCGCTTTAATCTTAATCTCACTAAATAAATTCAACTTGAATTTTAAAAGTACTGTAGGTCGTGCACGTCATGGACATTAAAAATCATGGCTAATTTCAGTAATTTTTAAAAAATTTTGATAAGCGGCTAAACAACTCGACGGAAATGACGTCATTGCTAGAAACCCCAATGAATTTTGTAAGTCGGTAATTGTAAAAGATAGGCTAAAAATATACAAGGAAAAAGTTCCTATCGATTTCAAAACGTCATACCATGCGTTTATATGGGCAAAACCGAGCTACGCTCGAGTATGGTTGACTCAGGAAAATTTTCCGGGGGCCGTATCATAAGACGATGGTATAGTAAATTTACCACGAACCGGCAGTTATTTTACCACAAAGTGGTATCATAAGAAATAACCACCGGTTCATGGTCATTTTACCATGGTAATTACCATGAACTCATGGTAAAAATTCGCATGGTATCATAAACCATGAACCGGTGGTTGTTTTACCATGAGTTCATGGTAAAATTTCTACCGTGACCCTTAGCATGGTAAAATGATTTACCATGAACTTTCTATACCAAATTTGAGCCATTTTTTATTTGATTTTTCTATTCACTGATGTTCAAAACGTGCAACAAGTTTTAGATTTTAGAAAAATATTAGGATCTATAAAAATTTTGCAAAAGTACAGGGTGAGGCATAACAATCTTGTTTTTTGCTATTTTTCCGCGATTTTTCAAAAAATTTTAATTTTCTCCACAATAACCCTATAGGTTGAGGGACATTTTTTCCCTTGTCCATTTTTTCCCCGTGACCATTTTTTCCCCAATTTTGATAAAAATATGATTATTTATAAATGGGGAGGATTTTTTCAAAAAGTTAAAAGTGCATTTTGTAGAGCATCAGAAACTGCATCGGAACGAAAAAAAATCCCACCAAAAACGAAGTCAAAATTTGAATTATATGGCTTTGAACACATAGGAGGCCATAGGTGTATGCCTTTATAGCCTTATAATTCAAATTTTGACTTCGTTTTTGGTGGGGTTTTTTTTCGTTCCGATGCAGTTTCTGATGCTCTACAAAATGCACTTTTAACTTTTTGAAAAAATCCTCCCCATTTATAAATAATCATATTTTTATCAAAATTGGGGAAAAAATGGTCACGGGGAAAAAATGGACAAGGGAAAAAATGTCCCTCAACCACCCTATAGGGGGTTTTCTATGCGAGAAATCGATTGCGCGCATCGCCGAACCTTGAAACGCTGTCCTGGCCCTGATTCAGGGAAAATGAGTGTATTTAAGCGAAAATCTTTGTACACAGGGGTTTTCTACATGGAGGATACTATTCCGGCTCTAATTTTCAAATTTAACCTCAGGGGTACCCCTATATAGAGGGAGTAACCCCCTTCCCCAAGGGGGTCAAAACGGTATACCCGAGCCGCAGGCGAGGCGATTGCAAAAAATTTGCAACAAATATAAAAGATCGTAAAAAATAGTTAGGGCATAGAAAAATTTGGTATTTTACCATGATCATATCATAAGTCAGTGGTTGATGGTTAATTACCATGAGTTCATGGTTGAATACCACCAACTTCTTATGCTGCCGTTTACCATGAGTTGATGGTAATTACCATGGTAATTTTTACTCTGGTAAATTTACCATGGTTATTTTACCACTGTCTTATGATACGGGCCCGGGAAAATAATTTTTTTTAATAAGAAAACCGATTTCTGTATCCGTGCGTCCGTACCACGGACACAGAAATCGGTAGGAATTTTTTCCCCGTATCGATAGGAAACTTTTCCCTTTCGATAGGAACTTTTTGCCTGTATATTTTTTACAATTTTCCCTACCTATCTTTTACAATTACCGACTTACAAAATTCATTGGTTTTTCTAGCAATGACATTATTTCCGTCGAGTTGTTTAGCCGCTTATCAAATTTTTTTAAAAATTACTGAAATTAGCCATGATTTTTAAAGGGGGAGGGCAAGTCATTGCGGGTTATCGACAAAAAATTTTTCGGCGAAAAATGATCGAGGAACGTAAAATAAGCCTAATATTGGATGAAAACTAGTAATATTAACCCGAAAAAATTTTT
>OZJO01011424.1:0-12499 GCA_900406225.1 Acrobeloides nanus | reverse complement strand
CCCGGTAGAATTTTACCGGGGGATATCGGGGGTTATGCCACAGTGTTCGATAAGTGCGGCTCAAAAAAATGCTCTAATTTCATAATTTTTCATCCGTCTTCGATGGAATTTTTTTCAGTAGAGGGTAAAAGTATATGCTGAATACAATCCAATTGGTCTTTTTGAGCGAAACTCATATTTTCGTGTCAATATATAGACTTTTCAAAAAATTGGTATTTTTCAGTGTTGCAAATGAATATTAAAATGTCGATATCGATTTTAGAAGTCGATTTTTGACGAAATTTCTACTGTATTAGGGTTTTCTAGTCAGGGAATCGATTGCGTGTATTTTCGAGTCATGAAAAAATGTCTCTAACGCTGAATACAAATTTTTGAGCCATTTTATGGGTATAAAAAACCCCGATTTTTTTTTAGAAAGTCTGTATATTGACACGAAAACATGAGTTTCACTCAAAAAGACCGATTGGATCGCATTCAGCATACATTCTTACCCACTATTGAAAAAATTTTCATCGAAAACGGATGAAAAATTATGAAATTAGAGCATCTTTTTGAGCCGCAAGGACTTATCGAACAACCCAATAGTATCGAGGGCCGAGTGCTCCGTGCTGGCAAATTTTCCGAGAGTGATTTCGAGCGACATCCCCGTTAAAAATTGGATTAGTTAAAAAAATTTTTACCCGATTTCGATGATTTTGGTGTCAATCATCCTCCCTCATCACAAAAATCGTGGTACAATCAACTCTTGATTTGTGCCCACCCCAGGGTGGGCACAAATATTTTTTTGAGCACAAAATACTTTTTTTGCTCACAATATTTTTTACGCACAAAATTTTTTTGCGCACAAATATTCTTTTTTGCGCACAAATATTCTTTTTTGCGCACAATATTTAAAAAAAGTAAAATCAATTTTAACACGATAAATTCCTAAATTGAAATTTAGGCAAACTAAAATAGACTAGAATGAAATTTGGACAAGGTAAAATCACCTAGATTGAAGTTCGATGCAGGTAAAATCGCCTAGAATGAAATTCAAACATGGTAAAATCGTTTAATTTCAGTGATTTTACCTTGTAATAAATTTCATTTAAGGTGATTTTATCTTGTTTAGACTTCAATCTAGGCGATTTTACCTTGTTCAAATTTCATTCTAGTCAATTTTACTTTGCCTGAATTTCAATTTCGGCAAAAAATCTGAATTTGATTGATTTGGAAAGACTTCAAAAAAGGATGTTCCCAGCAACTTGGCCTTCTCATCGTTGGTCATAAAAAATATGATAAAACTTGTTATTAAAGGGCATAACAAAAAAATAGTAAAACATAAGATTACGAACAACAAAAATCTTAGTTGTTAGCAGTGATGCAGGATCCCCACCCAAATTGGGGGGGGGGGTAACTAGCAACTAGTAGATGTCCGACAAGTTAACTAGCAGAAAAATTTTGTGCAAGCAAAAATTTTGAATAAATAGTTTAAAAAACATCAAATCAAAAATTGTTAAAAAACGCATTAAAAATTCCTTTTTTTTTAGCAAAAAAATCGATTTTGGACGTAAAAATTGACCAAAAAGTGGCTGAATCTTGTTCAGCGCCTAAATTATTCCTAGAAGGCCTTAAACTGGGACAGTAATATATTTACAGAAAACTTTGTCACCCCGTTGGAGTCGAACCCTCGATCTTCGGATTCAATCGTGGCGCTTTACCACTCGACTATGCTGACATTTATAGAAGTAAGGACAACATGGTATGATTTTTACTATCATAAATTTTGCATCTGGAGGAAAGTACTATATTAGTAGAAGTTATTTATAAAATTATTATTTTAAATAAACATACAAAATAAATACACATTTTCTAATTTCAAAAACTTTTATTCGAAATCATCGTTAGACTCAGCCTCGGCTGAGATGTCAAGCTCAACCAAAGCGGAAAACGGCGCAGCATACGCGGCATAGAAAATGTCATAGAGCATTCCCATCTCTTCCGTGAATTGACGATCGATGTCGTCGGGAAGATTGGTTTCTGGGCGAGTGCGAGTTTCAAAGTAATCCATTAGCTCGATTTTCGTTACTTTTAGCCAATTTTTTAAAGCTTTGGCAAGTTCAATCGAATTTAAGGTTTCTTTTCGGGCGATTTTCTTGACGGCTTGAACGATTTTGATTGAGTCCGAGTGGAGATTGCCTAAATTTTAGAATTTCATTTGGCCTGAGATGTTCTTTCGAATCATGCATGTCTGTCTAAACCTAACAAGTAAGCCTATACCAAATTTAAGCCTAAGACAAAGCATGAACCTAAGCTTAAGCTTTAGCCAAATCATAAACTTAAGCCTAAGCCTAGCATAAGCCTAAAATTAAACCAAATCTAAAACCCCAAGCTTAAACCGAAGCATATTCATAAAAAAACTACTTCTAATCATAAGCCTAAGTTTAAGCCTACTCATAATCCTAAGCCCAAGCCTCAGACTACTCATAAGCCTAATCATAAGCGTAAGCCTAAGTCTAATCATAAGCCTAAGCTTAAGCAATTCATAAGCCTAATTCTAATTATAAGCGTAAGCCTAAGCCCAAGCCTAAGACTACTCATAAGCATAATCATAAGCGTAAGACTAAGCCTAATTATAAGCGTAAACCTAAGCCCACGTATAAGCTTAAGCCTACTCATAATCCTAATCATAAGCCTAAGACCATGCATAAACTTTTAAACTTAAGCCTACTCATAAACCTAATTATAAGCGTAAGCCTAAGCCCAAGCCTAAGATAAGCCTAACAGGCTAGATTAAATTTTTACCGGTCACAAACGGAGCCATGAATGCATGTTTATTTGCCAAAACTTCTCGATCCTCTTCCGGAGCATTGAGGATCTGTTCAAGTGCATCAAAAATTTGATACAAATTTTCATCTTTTTGATCTTTGTCCTTGGATAAAGAAAGCCACTTGGATCGCTTGTTTATCTAAACTATTACTGATTTTATTGATCAGTGTAGATATGGGGGATTGTTGGACAATCTGTGATGTTTGGGGTGGTAGTTAAGTGACATTATGAACTATACCTTTTCCATCGGCACCCGAATAGATTCAGGCATATCCTCCATGAAATTCTCACTCCATGACTTAATCTTCTTAGCATATTCTCGCAAGCCTTGGTACAACTTTTTGGCCGCATCAGCCGCTGAAGAGCAATAGTTTTCGATAAATTCCATAGCTTCGGTTGGATGCTCCTCTTCGATCTGCTCTTTTGCCAAAATCAAACCACGTTGGATGCACGTTCGCTCATTGGAGGACAACTAAAAAAGTAAAGTTAAAAATTTTTTGTCGTAAATGAAAATTGCTTACCCCATACCAAGTCTTTATGAGCTCCGGATCAATTTGATCTAAAAAGTGATTTTTATAATGTAAGAACCCATGTATGTGGATGGTTTGTAGAAGTGGGCAGAGGTTTTTTCTGATTTTCATAAAATTTGAAAAATCTGGAAATTCCTATTTTTTCAGTGTTCGGTTGGCACCACTACAAGATCGAAATTCAATACTAGTTATTCAGTGGCCACCATGGTGTAGTGGTCGGTGCGCTGCCAAGGAGTTTGGCATCACCGGCAAGAGATCGGTTCCCCTTTGTGTCCAAAAGATTTTGCCCTGCAGAGTTTAGCGGGAAAATCTAAGAGGAACACTTCAATTCCAAATAGGAATCAGTGATCGATTGGGGATCACAACAGTTAGATTTTTCTGAAAAATCTTTAAAAAGTCTGAAAAAATCGGAAAATCCTGATTTTCGGAAAAATTCTAGCTCTATATAACATGCTCCTCTCCCCAGTCTATACAATATGCTCCCTTCCCCAGTCTTCATCTTCCTATCAGACTGGCACCTATTTAGGATAAATCGCTCCTCCTCATTGCTGTGTGAGACTCACTGTTTTTTTGTTAAATTTCTTACCCTTGACCCAATTGATGACGCCTTCTTTAAGCTTGGGATCCGAGTTTGAATTGCTAGAAAGCAAACGAACCAAGCTTAATTGCGATCCACTGTTAAAAGTATAACGAGCATGAATACATGCTACAAAAATAGCTAGTACAACAAGACTAACGATCTTCATCTATCTAAAAAAATTAAATCTATCGCATTCTTGAATAGAGAACAACTCATCATCCATGGTTAAGTGGAAAGCTTCTCACTTTTACACTTAAATGGTTAAAAGTTCGATCCCGCATTCTCAAAAAATTGGTGGTGAGACACTTCATCCGGATATTTGCGGATGAAACTTTTTGAAAAAAAATTACCGGCTTCCGCAAAATTTCCGTCCGCAAATACCCGCCCGCTTATCAAAAATTCAATTTTTGATCAAAATTCGATTTTATGGCTAAAATTCGTTTTTTTAGTAACAATTGATCGAAAACGGATTTCTGGCGCCCCTCAGTTGATAAAAAGAAATGTTGCAATACTTATGAACAATAAAAATTGGGCTCGTAGAGCGCTCAAAACGAGTACCATATCATGGGGTTTTGGGGGTTTCACCCATGGCCAAGTGGCTAACATGCTCTGCCTTAACTCATAGGGATGGGTTCGATCCCACGCCCAAAACTCATTTCTATTTTGGTGATAAAATTCATGAAAATTTTTGCATATCCGGGCAACACTGGCGCTATTATTTTTCCATGAAAACTTTTAGAAAAATTAGCATTGACGAACTAAGGTCAAGTAAGATAAAAAACGAAATTTGATCAAAGATATAAAAACAACAACATCTGCCGAATAGTACAGAGAATCAGCCTGCGTTTAGCTTACATTGTTAGATTGACCGACTGATATTGCCGAGCGATTGCTTCATCTTTTATACAGGCCAATAAAAGATTTTTGAACCTTTCATTTTTTACACCCAGTGTCAGAGTCCATTAAAAAAAACACCGAATGAGAAAGCATGACAGCTGCTGTGAGCTGATAAAAATAATCGCTTGAAAATTTTGTTGTTGTCAGATGATTGTTTCGTTTTTCGACATTGAAAATGAGTCATAATGACGAAAATCGAAAATTCAATTTTTGATCAAAATTCGATTTTATAGACAAAATTCGTTTTTTGGGAAACAATTGATCGAAAACAGATTTTGGAGCCTCTCAGTTGACAAAAAGAAATGTTGCAATACTTATGAACAATAAAAATTGGGCTCGTAGAGCGCTCAAAACGAGTACCATATCATGGGGGTTTTACCCATGGCCGAGTGGCTAACATGCTCGGCCTTAACTCATAGGAATGGGTTCGATCCCGCCCTTCATTTTCTATTTTGGTGGCAAAATTCATGAAAATTTTTGCATGTACGGGCAACAATATGGCGCTATTATCTTTCCATAAAAACTTTTAGAAAAATTGGCATTGATGAACAATGTTCAAGTAAGATAAAAAGCGAAATTTGGTCAAAGATATAAAAACAACAACATCTGCCGAATAGCACAGAGAATCAGCTTGCGTTTAGCTTGGATTGACTGACTGATATTGCCGAGCGATTGATTCATCTTTTTTATAGGCCAATAAAAGATTTTTAAACCTTTTATTTTTTACATCCAGTGTCAGAGTGCATTAAAAAAGCACCGAATGAGAAAGCATGACAGCTGCTCTGAGCTGATAAAAATAATAGCTTGAAAATTTTGTTGTTGTTAGATGATTGGATGTTGATTCGTTTTTCGACAAAATGAGTAATAATGACGAGAAAATTTATCATATTTATTAAAGGGGGGGGGGGTACACTTATATAAGTAAAATCGAGATTTTATAAAAACGATACATAAAAATGATTTTTTTTTATCATGAATTGCGTAAAAAACCATGAAAAAAATATTTAGACGTCGTTTGGACTCCCGTTCTGGCCAAAATGCGTCAAAAATGCCGTTTTTAGCTAGTTTTTTATGCTTTGAGCTCATTTTTTCTGTAATTTTTTTATTTCTCTGTAATTCTTGTAGAACAACTCATCTAGCTTCTTTTTCATCTGTAAAAAAATACGAATTTTTCATTGACTTATACGAAATTTACGACTTCCTCGATGATATAGAGCCCTCAGAACATCGAAAAATAGCGTTTCTGAAGGAAATGGGGGGCTTGAAAAACACCTTTATCGGGCTTGTTTTTTCGCAAAAACTTCATATTTCACTGTTTTTGACTATGCCCAACAATTTCTAAGCGTTTTTGGAATGATTTGAAAAAATTTTAAAAAATCTAAAATCTCGATTTTACTTATACAAGTGTACCCCCCTTTAAGAATTAGTCAATAAATTTTAAAGTTCAAGCAAACAATAATGCTTTATTAAAATAGTATAAAATGTCGATATTTGGTTTTAGAAGTCGATTTTTGACGAAATTTTCGACCCTACTAGGGTTTTTCTAGTCGGGGAATCGATTGCGCGCATTTTCGAGGCATGAAAAAATTTCTCCAACCCTGAATAGAAATTTTTGAGCCATTTTATGGAATAAAAACCCCCATTTTTTTAGAAAGTCTGTATATTGACACAAAAACATGAGTTTCGCTCAAAAAACCGATTAGATCGCATTTAATTCTATATATTATTTTGCTGTGCTTCTATTATATTAGGAACATTCGAGATTTGATTTCCAATTTTGATTTTATAAAACTTGAAATAGCTTTTTCTTACAAAGTTACTAAAAATTTAATTTCTTTTTGTAAAGTCTTGCTTTTCGTGCCAATACTCCAACCACCTTGATTTACAGGGTGAGTTAAAAAACTGTACATTTTTAGTTCCGAAAAATTTTTTTGAGACTGGAAATTTTTAAACTAAAAATGACTCATATAGGAGTAATTTTATGAGGGGATTGATTGCGCGCATTCCCGAAGCATGCAAAAAATGTCTTGACCCTGATTCAGGGAATGCAGTTGGTGTACGAGCGAAAAGAAAATTTTTCGATTTTTGCGTAATACGCCAATCCCATTCCCTGAAACAGGGTCAAGATAATTTTTTCATGATTAGGAAATGTGCGCAATCGATTCCCCGCATAAAATTACCCCCAGATGGATGCTTTCAGGGGAAAAATAGAAAATTGTCGATTTTCGCGTCAATACACCATCCATTCCCTGAAACAGGGTCAAGAAGAAAGCGTTTTCATGCTTCGAGAATGCTCGCAATCAATTTCCTGCATAAAATTACCCTCTATAAGGGCCATTTTAGGTAAAAAATTTCCGGTCTAAAAAAATTTTTTCAGATCCCAAAAATCTCAAAAATACACTTCCTTGACTCACTCTGTAAAAAAGATAAAAATATGAAATACCTTATCAAAAACAATAATAAAGAGTTTGCAACAATATATAACGATTTCGGAATTTGGCATATCTTGTTGCTTGCAGATTGTATATTATAGTTGCCACTAACTGCGGCAATATAAGTAGCAATATAATCGCCTGTTATTAAACAATGGAATAAAAGTACTACGATAGTATATACTAAAAGTGTTCAAAAAAAACTCATGTAGAAAAAAAACTAAAACTTTTTGAAATTCGTTTATTTTGGCCGCTAACTAAAAAAATCGGGGTATAAAAAACCCCGATTTTTAGAAAAAGTCTCGATATTGACACGAAAACATGACTTATTCTCAAAAAGACCGATTGGATCGTATTCAGCATACACCCTTACCCACTACTGAAAAAAAATTTCATCGGAAGTGCATCCCGAAAAACCCTGTCCGGCTAAGAGGTCGATCTCAGAGCCGGGATCAAACACTAGTCAAAATCGATCAAGTTGAAACGATCAACGCAAAACAGAAAAACTTTAAAAGTCGAAACCGAAAGAAACTCCACTTCTGGCAACGAGCCCCCGTTGCGGGCCGCGAGGCCCCGATGCAGACCATGGATCCCCACTAAGGTCCGGATCCCACTGCGATGACCCCATGGCTAGCTGGTGCCCATACCTTCCTCCGAGATCGCTCAAGTCATTCATGGTACCGGTCCTTTGGCATTTTTAGATACCTAAAAGTCCAATTTCGTGTCGACGATGCTGCTGATTCTGTAGGTTCATCTTTTTCCATTCATTACTCCGATAAATAGCTATAACCGTTTTAACGTCAAAGAAAATTTCCATTGACGTTGCTACAATGCAAGAACTTGTTAAGATTATCATGACAAGAGACATAAACGGCTCTTTATAACGGAGGACAAAATATCCACTGTTGTCGGTATAAATCTCGAATGGAAGAGTTAACCGATATATCGCTAACACCGATGGTATAGAGAACATGAAAAATATAATAAGTTTTAAAATTTTCCCTGTCCATATCTAAAATTCATGTATAGTCTTTTTCAAGAGAGCCGAAGAAATTTGGCATTCTGTAATGCAGTGGATAAGGAAGCCGACTGTCCGATCTGACAAGTTAAGCAACATAGGACCGGCAAAAAAATGCTCAGAATTTTTTGCTCTTTCAAATGGAATCAACTCCACGGAAGTAGACTGGTCCTTTAACAACTTTTTTTGAATTGTGAAAATTAAAATTTCGACCTCCGGTGCAGATCGAACTCTCGACTCTGTATTTACCGTCGAAAAGAATCAACCTCTAATTCATAAAAAATTACTTTTTCGTGTACTTCTTCCCAACAAAAAGTTGTAAACCTATTAAAAGATATAAAAGTATGAGCCGTGAATTTGAAGCAATAAATATATCCACCAATGCAAAAATTAATTCTTTGAACTTCTGATGATCTTAAAATTTCGAAGAAAACGGCATAGTTAGGGAAAATAAGTAGAAAATATCGCTTAAATATTGAAGGACTATTACCACCAAAATAGATTTTTTTAAAGTAGCCTATCTTGTAGAGTAAAATTCTCTCTTTACAAGAGGTTACTTTTAAACAATCCATTTTCGTGGAACTGATCTTTTGAAATTTAATTCAGCAGATTAGCCATAGGCAAGATTTGGACATTGAGAGGAATATGACCCTCAAGAGTACTATCTCCATCATACATTTACAAGGGGGCCGGATAATTCTATCTGATGCGTCATGGTTTTCTAAATCATACATTAACAAGGAGGGGAGTATCGCAATAGTTTTTTTAAGGTTTGGAAGGGGGGGGGGCACGACTATTCATGAATAAAGTTTAAAAAATCGCATTCTGAGCAAAAATAGTGAAAATTTGACGATTTTTTTAAATGAAAATTTAGCATTCTTTAACGTAAAAATTGAAAAAATGGACATTTGTATTGAAAAAATACGAAATTTTAGTGCAAAAAATTTAATGGGGGAACATTAGGAAACTTTTTTCATTTGGAGCGCATGTGTCCCCCCCCCCTTCCCCTGGCAGCCCCTAGCTACGGCACTGATCACAAGTGATCGATTTTCTTAAGTTCGGACCTATGAGTGGAAGAGATTTACTTTTCGATATTCCCTGGATGACAGAACCCGCAATGACTCTGACATTTAGGCAAAATCTTCGTGACCGATGAGGGAATAGGACCCCCTCCCTCTAGACTTTCGTGCCAGTGCTCCATTACTGATCTATATTTCTTCGGAGCCATCCGAAGAAATGTTACTATTAGGCAAAATCTTTTGGCCTCAAGCGGGGTTTGAACCAGCCTTGAGGGGCGCCTGAGACAAGCCCAGTACCATCGAACCATGGAACCCTTGGAGCAACTGCTCCTAATTCTAACTTCGTAGTAATGCACAACTATATACAAGGTTGCATGAGCGAAGATCTGCCAAATCCATTTCTGTTTGGCCACATTGAATGACAAGTATCATTTATCCCTCCACTTTCCCACGACAATAAGCCTGATTAAAACTTACAATAGGGAAGAATAATGCATCCATTATTCCAACGATGGTATAAATGATGAAAAAGCCATTACAATATTTTTCAACTCGTCGTTTTATTTGACTTATTAGAAAACAAAGCATTGAAAGATGGAATAACCATAATGGGATACAAATCGAGAGTTCTATTATGTTTAAAATGGTTATAGGCATTGATGATTTTTATCGCGCTTTTAAAATAGAGTAAAAAATAACCAATTTTACGTGAATTTATTAGCAATAACTATCTAGTAGTCTACGTACAAAGATATACATTAAGAAGATAATCGCATAGAGTAATTTTACTGTTAACGCTTCAAGAAATAAGACAAATCAAAATTGAACGCTTCAGGTAATATGATTTTAACTTTTGAAAAAATATGTGAACTCAAAAACAGAAATTATAATTGCCTAGGTATCGTTTTACAACTTCAAAATCATAAATATAAAAAACCTATTTATGTGTCATACGTACGTCCGTCGTAAGTATGTCCGTCCGTCCGTGAGCTCGCCCACCCGTTCATCTGTCCATCCGCCTGCCTCTCCGCCCGTCTATCCAGCATCTAAGCCGAAGCTTAAGCCTACGCCCAAACCAAAGCCTAACCTTAAAGGGGAAAAAAGTTTTTTTTTGCCTCCTGTCCATTCAGATCTAAGCCTAAGCTTAAGCATACGCCCAAGTCTAAGCTTAAGCCTAAGCCCAAGCCTAAGCCCAAGCCTAATCCTAAGCGTAAGCCTAATAAATTTAATACGTTGCTTAAAGGTACAGGGCCAGAATGGGCTCATTAAGGCATGACTATACTTTTATGGTCACTACCCCAGTTTTTTGACCCGCTGTATCCAAAAATGACGATGAAAAATTCTGAAAACCCCATCCTCATGCCTAAAAATTCGTATGAAAATGGGTATATTGGGCCATTTTAGCTCATTTTAGAGCATTTTAGGGTTAAAAATTATTTTTAGGTGATTTTTAACCCTAAAATGCTCTAAAATAGAGCTAAAATGGCCATGTATACCCATTTTCATACGAATTTTTAGGCATGAGGATGAGGTTTTCAGAATTTTTCATCGTCATTTTTGGATTCAACGGGTCAAAAAACGGGGGTAGTGACCATAAAAGTATAGTCATGCCTTAATGAGCCCATTCTGGCCCTGTACCTTTAATCAATCATTATTCGACGCAAGATTCGACTCAACACTCTAAAGAACTCCATTTATTGATTAACCCAATACATTTATAAAAATTTTTTATCTCTTATATATTTTTACTGGAAATCCATGTTCTGGTATTGTTACAATTTGAGGTAGTGGCCTATTCTTTATCCATGGCATTTCGGCACTAATTTTATATTTTCTAAAAAACCATGAAAGGACGGTTTTCTCTTCCATCAGCGCAAATTTTTGGCCTATGCAATTTCGNCGTTTCGCATAATTTGAAATTTTTGTACCCCATAATAGGGTACACATCCGATCTGAGAAATAAAGCAACGTTGAGACAGCCAGGTTCGATCCCTCTAGGATAAAACTTTTCATTTTCAAAAAAAAAATGAAAAAATTTTGCCTGTTATTATTTTTCGATTTTGGTCTACGTGGGATAGGGATATTTCTATGGGACCTCCGAGAAATCGAATCCTTCCCATACTCCAAAAGGGATCCACTTTTTTCGGACGCCAGAATCCACATGGGACACTGGACCCAGAACTCAACGGAGATCCCAATGGTCCGTAGGTCTGTCCGTCCGCCCGTCGTTAGTCAACCAGTCTATCCGTTCGGAGTCTAAACCGAAGCTTAAGCCCAAGCCTAAGCTAAAGCCTAAGCTTAAGCCTAAGCTTAAGCCTAAGCACAAGTCTAAGCACAAGCCTAAGCCTAGTGTCAACGACCCCTGGAGCTTAAATATGTCTCAATGGTAATGTATTCCGTGTCCATTTTTCGGAGTCGGAACACCCCCCCCCCCGATCAAGATATTGTTTCCCACTTTCTATTGTACCATTGGTTATAAACTTTTTCTCTTGGCGTGAAATGTCATAGTTTTTTATTGCAAGCATTCCTTATAAAATTACCTATGCAATTTCGTGGTCCTGCAGAAAATGGAATAAAAGCAAAAGGATGGCGTTTTGTTATGTTGTCTGGCGAAAAATTTTCAGGATTAAATTCATTTGGATTTTTCCAATTCTAAATTGCTTGAATATTTGTTTTATATGATAGAATAATGTGACAGTTCCAGAAACAATCCTAGTGTGATGCGGGGATATGAGCTGGCTTCTGAGGCCCACGGAGCTCACAGTGCCTTTAAACCTAGGTACAAGCCTAAGCCTAACTCTAAGCCTAAGCCCAAGCCTAAGCTTAAGCCCATGATTAAGCACAAGTTTAAGCGAAGCCTAAGCACAAACCTTAGCCTTAGCTCAAACCTAAGCCCAAGTCTAAACCTAAACCTAAACTAAACTTAAGCTTAAGCCTAAGCCCAAACCTAAGCTCAATCTAAGCCTAAATCTAAGCCTAAGTCTAAGCCTAAGCCCAATCCTAAGCTGTCACGCTCAGGTTGTTTCTGAAATCGGAACAATAACTACCTCTATACTTCGGTGTAACATCAAAGGAGAAATGACTACAGTCGCTCCACGGGGAATGAATAAATCTTCTAAAATTATTCTATGTGTTTCAAAATATTTTTTTGAAAAATACCATATTCAAAGTCGTCTTCGACACTTCTTGTATTAAGAGGAGACGGTGGAAAAAGA
>OZJO01011416.1:0-32624 GCA_900406225.1 Acrobeloides nanus | reverse complement strand
ACACACTTCGAAAAAGCTAATATGCAAAAATTCGATTTTCTAAAAAATGGAGCGCGTTTTTACGCAAAAATAACATCACCAACGTGTTTCCCGCATAAAATTATCCCTAATAGGTCATTTTTGAAAAAATTTCGAAAAATAAAATTTTTCGATTTTAGACCACGTTCAATTTGGTATAAGAGCCTAAGTAGCTCCGATTTTTTTATAAGTACTGAATCGAGATTGTTTAACTTTAATACTTTTTAAAGAACCAGTCCTACTTTTGGGGAGTTGATGCCATGTGATAGAGCACAAAATTTGGAACATTTTTGGCTTTTACGGCACTACTGTGAAATCTAACGATTAAAAGTTGTGTGTGAAAAAATTGCGAAAAAATTTTCAAATTTGCCGCAATTTGCCTGTACTCATGCATCAATCAGATTGTTTATTGAAACGATTTAATAAAGCATTATAAAATTCAAAATCCTTGAATAAATTATTGAATTTGAACAATGTTTTAGGTTATTGAAACGAAAACATGAAATCGGGTTTGGCCTTGGCTGATGCTGTGTTTTCCCAGATCTTCAAGGATTTTGAATTTTATAATGCTTTATTAAATCGTTTGAATAAACAATCTGATTGATCAACAAGCTCTTCGTTTCAATGTTCAAACTCATTTGAAATTTTTTTTGTTTCGCTAATAACTTTTAACCGTTAGATTTTCAAGTAGTACCGTAAAAGCAAAAATGCGCCAAACTGTGTGCTCTATCACATGGCATCAATTCCCCAAAAGTAGACTGGTCCTTTAAAGAAATTTTCTTTTTTTCTGAAATGTCTATAATTAAATGCCTTCCATCACTTTTAAAAAAACAAGTGTCCACCACTAATTTGACTTACGAATGGATATTAGACAAGTTGGAAAAATATGACCCGAGTTTTAATCAAATTATGGCTGGTCATATAGTTAACATAGTGAGTTTTTAGAATGTTTCTTCATCGAAAATTTTATTTGAAAAAACAACCAAAATTAAATACGCACAATCGATTCCCCGCATAAATTTACCCCCAGAAAGTCATTTTAGGCAGAAAATCTAAAAATGTTCTATTTTCGCTTCAATACACACATTCCGATTCCCTGATTCAGGGTCAGGGAAGCGTTGAAAATGCACGCAATTGATTCGCCTTATAAAATTAGCCCTAATAGAATCATTTTTGAAAAAAATTTCAGGTCGAAAAAAACATGAAAAAATCGCCCAAATCCCAGTTTTTTGATACACCCTGTAAATAATTATAAATGTAGATAACTGCGAAAGATGTTGGTAACAACCAAGGATTTATAGCGAAAATTTATAAAACTAGCATTTGTGTCGAGAATCAAGAAGAACCCATTTACAAAGTCATTATGAAGATTCCATCTGCGGAAAGCATGAATAAAGTCATCGATTTCGATGGAAAACAAGAAAATATTGAAACTGCAAGTCTATGCAACTATTATAAAGAGTTTCTTCGTATTTAGACAAGAAATTTGGACAAACTAGCCATGCTTCATAATACCGAATGTGATTTCTATGACTTCTTCAAAGAGATTGAAAATTTTAATCTACCGAAAGTTTTCTATGTTCAAAAGTTATTGCCGAAAGAAAACCAAATTGGTATGATTATGATGGAGGATTTGAGTGAAACAACCCAAGCATTAGGGATGTTCTGTCCTCTGCAAGAGGAACAAGTATGTGGCTTCCATAGGTCGTTTAATGTTTCGAAACTTGACATTTCGAAACCTTTTTATTTTTTTGAAGATTTCTCCGGAAATACAAGGCCAATCCTATAGTTTTTGATGTCGTTCGAAAGGTGGATTTTGTAGCAATCAAATGACACCAAAATCATATCATAACTCTTTTTGGTTGAGAAGTTATTGCATAATTAGTAAAAAAATATCAGTTTTTCGACATTTTTTTACTAACTATGCAATAACTCTTCAACCAGAAAGAGTTATGGCATAATTTGGATGTCATTCGATTGATACGAAATTCAACTTTCTAACGACTCCAAAACTATCAGGATTGGTTTTGTATTTCCGGAGGAACCCTCAAAAACATTCGAAATGTCAAGTTTCGAAACATCAAACGAGCCATATACCTATCCTATACCTAGATTTTAGATTAAAACAATCGCCCAACAACTCGCGGCTTTTCATGCCTACCAATTTTCAGTCGAAAATCGTTGGAAAAATATTTTTTATGTCAAAGGATTTGTAGACGAATCTTTTTTGGACATTATGCGAACGAGCCCATTGAAGCTATTGGAAATTAGACCTGGTAAACTTTTTTATATCTAGTTTTTAATATATCTTTTTTGAGTGGGAGACCTTTGCGCCCTTACATATGCACAACGACATTGGCACACCCGACTATTGAGCAACCGATTTTTTATCCCTGAAATATGACCCCCAACATTTACGCTCTATAATTGTGCATCGACATTTGCGCCCCTACATTTCGCGCTAATAATTGCGCCCCGACATACACATTTGTAAACCGCAAATTACACATTTGCACACCGCAATTATTAGCGTGCCTATGTAGGGGCGCAAATTTCAGGGTACACATATTGCTGCGCAATTATAGAACGCATATGTGAGGGCTCAAAAGTCCCCCACCCATTTTTGAAATTTAAGGGATGTTTGATGAACTTCTAAGAAAACTAGGCCCAATATTTGATGATGTTAAAAAGTTGGAATATTTATGTCAAGGATGTTGTAAAGATTTAGGTAAAATAAAAATTTGACTTTTTATGGTAACTAGTATATTTTTAGGCTTACCTACTATAGTAAATCTTGGAGATTTGTGGACTAATAATATTATGTGGAAAAAAGAGAAAGATGCTATGCCGTATAAAATAGAGGCTTTTATCGATTTTCAATTTGCATTTGAAGGTACAATGAAGAAAAGAAACTAATCAAAAAGTTGTTATAGGAAACCCAGCTTTCGATCTAGTCACAATTATGGTCATGAATTGTGATGCCGAAGTCCGTCATAATCTAGAATCTTACATATTTGACTTCTATCTTGAGAACTTGAGCAAATATTTAGCTTCAACCGGGAGAAAACCCAATTTTACGGCAAAAGAGGTAAAAAATAGAAATTTGAAAATCTATTAGGTTGCTTCATAAGTATCTACGGCCAAAAAAATACATCTAAAATCGGATTTTTTCACTCTCTTTCGATGAAATTTTTTCTAGTAGTAGTAAAGAGTGTATGCTGAATACAATCCATTCGGTCTTTTCGAACAAAATTCATGTTTTCGAGTCAATATACAGACTTTTCAAAAAATCGTGGTTTTCGAAGATGTAATACAAAAAATGTTGATACCTGGCTATAGAAGTCGATTTTGAACAAAATTTTCGATCTTACTAAAGTTTTCTTAGACGGAGAATCGATTGCACGCATTTTCTAGGCATGAAAATATTTAATCAAAAATCGACTTCTATAGCCAGATATCAACATTTTTCTAATTAAGTTACGTCCTTGAAAACTACAAAGTTTATATATTGGCACGAAAACATGAGTTTCATTTAAAAAGACCGATTGGATCATATTCAGCATACACTCTTTACCACGACTGAAGAAAATTTCATAAAAAAAGAGTGAAAAATGCCGATTTTAGATGTATATTGGGCCACAGATACGTATGAAACAACCTAATATAAAATTTAGTTCAAACAAGCCTATGAATATGCCACTGCGATTCAAGGAATCAGTCTAACCGCAATGATCCCATTTATAATCGGCACCCCTGGATTCGAAAATAAAACCGTGGCCGAACAAGAGATGGCAACTGAAAAGTTGATAATTCGAGCGAAAGTTGCGCTAGAAGACTCTGTAAAAGTCCTAGAAAAATTTTTTCCTGAATGGATAGGAGCCTAGCAATTGTTAGAAGAATTTTGTTTTGATAATTATTAATCGTAAAAATGTTATTTTTATTCGAAATAAAAATATTGAAACAAGCAACTCGACTGCGTGACAGTGAGTGTAAAGAGGCCTGACAAGAACAAGATCATCCAAAATTTGGCTCCAGAATTATTTTGTTTGTGCCTCAGATTTTCTATAGAAGAGGTTGATAGTTTACCCACAAAATGGGCAAAGGTTATCGATAATAATGGCGAATATTTTGATTGATTATCATTTGTTTTTATTAAACAAATTTTGCTTCAAAAATCCGCTGAGACTTATTAGCCAACTTAATAAAAATCTTAAGATGGATCCAAATTTGGGAAGGGTCTTTCCAGTATTAAATATTGGTCCACTAAATCGAGACTCGACTGCAGTGTTTTTTTTAATCTAAATAAAAAGGTTTTTTGCTGATTTTTTGGTGGACATCTTTTACCCTATGATAGAGAGAAATTTCTCTCATCTCTCTGCCTCGCCAAATTATTGCACGACAGGTATACACAAACCGTCGGAAAATAATATAAAAAGAGCAAAAAATGATGTATGTGTTAGCAAATCAAGTTAATTGTAGTTTTATCTTTTTTACTTTTAGATTTTCGTATAAAAGCATTCAAAGGCGAGAAAAACGTTCGTTAATCTTTGATTTTTTGGAACCACTTCGGCTCTTATTCGACGTGGACTAAAATCGAAAAATTTTATTTTTCGCAAAATTTTCTCAAAAATGACCCGATTTGGGGTAATTTTATGCGGGAAACACGTTGGCGATGTTATTTTTGGGTAAAAATGCTTCAATTTTTTGGAGAAATCGAGTTTTTGCATATCATTGAAAACGAAGTACAAATTTCAAAAAAGCTAATATGCAAAAATTCGATTTTCTAAAAAAATGGAGCGCGTTTTTACGCAAAAATAACATCGCCAACGTGTTTCCCACATAAAATTACATCTAATAGAGTCATTTTTGAGAAAATTTCGAAAAATAATAAAAATTTTCGAGTTTAGACACTACGTTCAATGGGGTATAAGAGCCGAAGTAGCTCCGATTTTTTTATAAGTACTGAACCGAGATTGTTTAACTTGAATACTTTTTAAAGGACCAGTCTACTTTTGGTGGGTTGATGCCATGTGCACAAAATTTGAAGCATTTTTTGTTTTTACGGCACCACTTGGAAATCTAACCGTAAAAAGTTATGAGCGAAACAAATAAATTTCAAATGAGTTTGAACATTGAAACGAAGAGCTTGTTGATCAATCAGATTGTTTATTGAAACGATTTAATAAAACATTATAAAACTCAAAATCCTTGAACATTTGGGAAAAAATAAATACAGCATCTTTTATAGCTTGCCGTTTCAATATACAATCTGATTGATCAACAAGCTCTTCGTTTCAATGTTCAAACTCATTTGAAAATTTTTTGTTTCGCTCATAACTTTTTACGGTTAGATTTCCAAGTAGTACCGTAAAAGCAAAAAGTGCTCCAAATTTTGTGCTATCACATGGCATCAACTCCCCAAAAGTAGACTGGTCTTTTAAGAAATTTTCTTCTTTTCTAAAATGTCTATAATTAAATGCCTTCCATCACTTTTAAAAGAACAAGTGTCCACCACTAATTTGACCTACGAATGGATATTAGACAAGTTGGAAAAATATGACCCGAGTTTTAATAAAATTATGGCTGGACATATAGTCAACATGGTGAGTGTTTAGAATGTTCTTAGGAAGTCATCGAAAATTTTATTCGGAAAAACAACAAAATTTAAAAAATGAGATTCCCTTTATAAAAATGGGCCTTCTTCTATATATATATTATAGGGTGTATAAAAACCTCGGAATTTGAGCAATTGTTTCATTTTTTCACCCCCAAATTTTTTTCAAAGCTAAGAAACACCATAGTACAGGGTGTACAAAAAAAACCGAAATTTGGGCGATTTTTTCATTTTTTACCCGAAAATTTTTTTCAAAAATGACCCTATTAGGGCTAATTTTATGCAGTAAATCGACGCATTTGCAACGCTTGAAAACGCTTCCCTGATCCTGAATCAGGGAATCGGAGTATGTGTATTGAAGCGATGACCAATTGTTTTCTAGAATACATCACTTTTTCTTTGATTCAGGACCAAGGAAGCGTTTGAAGCTTCGGGAATGCGCGCAATCGATTCCCAGTATAAATTTAGACCCAGTAATTCATTTTCAGGCAGAAAAGCTAAAAATTTTCGATTTTCGCTTCAATACACACACTCCGATTCCCTGATTCAGAGAAGTGTTTTCAAGCGTTGGAAATAGCGCAATCGATTCCTCGTATAAAATTAGCCCTAATAGGATCATTTTTAAAAAAAAAAAGTTTGAGTCGGAAAAACATGAAACAATTGCCCAAATTCCGGTTTTTTTATATACCTTGTAAAAAATTATAAACGTAGATAACTGCCAAAGATGTTGGTAACAACCAAGGATTTATAGCGAAAATTTATAAAACTAGCATTTTTGTCGAAAATCAAGAAGAACCCATTTACAAAGTCATTATGAAGATTCCATCTGCGGAAAGCATGAATAAAGTCATCGATTTCGACGAAAATCAAGAAAATGTTGAAACTGCAAGTCTATGCAACTATTATAAAGAGTTTATTCGTATTTAGACAAGAAATCTGGACAAACTAGCCATGATCCATAATACCGAATGTGATTTCTATAACTTCTTCAAAGAGATTGATAATTTTAATCTACCGAAAGTTTTCTATGTTCAAAAGTTATTGTCGAAAGAAAACCAAATTGGTGTGATTATGATGGAAGATTTGAGTGAAAGCACACAAACATTAGGGATGTTCTGTCCTCTGCAAGAGGAACAAGTATGTGGCTTCCATAGGTCATTTGATGTTTCGAAATGTTTTGTATGTTTTTGAGGATTTCTCCGGAAATACAAAGCCAATCGTGATAGCTTTGGTGTCGTTAGAAAGCTGGATTTCGTAGCAATCGAATGTCACCAAATTCATGCCATAACTCAAAAAATTTTGAAATAAGTAATTTATAAGATAATATAGGCTTAGGCATAGTCTAAGGCATAAGCTAAGGCATAGGCTTAGGCATAGGCTTTAGGCTTTTGGTTGAGGATTTACTAATTATTGCATAATTAGTAAAAGATGTCAGTCTTTTCGACATTTTTTACTAATTATGCAATAACTCCTCAACTAGAAAGAGTTATGACATGATTTTAGTGTCATTCGATTGCTACGAATTCCAGCTTTCTACCTACACCAAAACTATCAGGATTGGCTTTGTATTTCCGAAGGAATCCTCAAAAACAAAAAACGTTTCGAAATGTCAAGTTTCGAAACATCAAACGAGCCTTCCATACACCTATATCTATCCTATACCTATAACTATACATAGATTTTAGATCAAAACAGTCGCCCAACAACTCGCGGCTTTTCATGCCTATCAACTTTCAGTCGAAAATCGTTGGAAAAATATTTTTTATATCAAAGGATTTATAGACGAATCTTTTTTGGACGTTTTGCGAACGAGCCCATTGAAGCTGTTGGAAATTAGACCTGGTAAACTTTTTTATATCTAGTCTTTAATATATTTTTTTTGAGTGGAAGACTTTTGTGCCCTCACATATGCGCAACGACACTGGCGCACCCAACTTTTGAGCACCCGATTTTTGCGCCTCGACATTTGCGCTCTATAATTGTGCAACGATATTTGCGCCCCTACATATGCGCGCTATTAATTGCTCCCCGGCATACACATTTGTAAATCACAAATTCCACATTTGCACACCGCAATTATTAGCGCGCATATATAGGGGCACAAATGTCGGGGCGCAATTATAAAGCTCAAATGCCGGGACGCAAATATCGGGGCGCATATGTCGGGGCGCATGTGTGAAAGTGCAAATGTCAGGTGTGCATATGTGATGGCGCAAAAGTCCCCCACCCATTTTTTAAATTTCAGGGATGTTTGATGAACTTCTAAGAAAACTAGGCCCAATATTTGATGATGTTAAAAAGTTGGATTATTTATGTCAAGGATGTTGTAAAGATTTAGGTAAAATAAAAATTCGAAATTTTTTTATGGTAACTCGTATATTTTTAGGCTTACCTGCTATAGTAAACCTTGGAGATTTATGGACTAATAATATTATGTGGAAAAAAGAGAAAGATACTATGCCGAATGAAATAGAAGCTTTTATCGATTTTCAATTTGCTTTTGAAGGTAGAGTTGAAGAAAAGAAACTACATCGAAAATTTGTTATAGGAAACCCAGCTTTCGATCTAGTCACAATTATGGTCCTGAATTGTGATGCTGAAGTCCGTTATAATTTAGAATCTTACATATTTGACTTCTATCTTGAGAATTTGAGCAAATATTTAACCTCAACCGGGAGAAAACCCAATTTTATGGCAAAAGAGGTAAAAAAATCGAAATAAAAATTTGAGAATCTATTAGGCTTTTGGGCCACAGATACTTATGAAATAACCTAATAAAATTTAGTTCAAACAAGCCTATGAATATGCCACTGCGATTCAAGGAATCAGTCTAACCGCAATGATCCCATTTGTAATCGGCACCCCTGGATTCGAAAATAAAACCGTGGCTGAACAAGAGATGGCAACTGAAAAGTTGATAATTAGAGCGAAAACTGCGCTAGAAGACTCTGTAAAAGTCCTAGAAAAATTTTTTCCTGAATGGATAGGAGCCTAACAATTGGAAGAATCATTTTTTTGTTTTGATAATTATTAATCGTAAAAATGTTATTTCTATTCGGAATAAAAATATTGAAACAAGCAACTCGACTGCGTGACAGTGCGTGTAAAGAGACCTGACAAGAACAAGATCATCCTTCAACATGATAACTCTAGACCACATATCGAAAAATTGACCAAAATCAAGCTTAATGAACTTGGGTGGGAGGTCCTCCTTATTCGCTGGACATCGCACCATCTGACTATCAAGGGACCTACAAGCTCATTTATCCAGAGACCTACAAGCTTCTCTTGGCGATGTACAGTTGATTCAGATGAAGAAGTCAAAAATTGGCTCCAGAATTATTTTGACTCTATGCCTCATATTTTCTATAGAAGAGGCGTTGAGTTTACCCACAAAATGGCAAAGGTTATCGATAATAAGGGCGAATATTTTGATTGATTATCATTTATTTTTATTGAATAAATTTTGCTTCAAAAATCCGCAGAGACCAACCTAATAAAAATCTTGAATGTTGATGGATTTTCACAGCCAGATTCAATTTTCTAGGTCATGGATCATAGCGTAACCTGGGAAGACGCAGAAAAATTGTGCCTGGAAATTGCGTGATGGTGTACTCTTCAAGTATAGCAAAGGACTATGCTTTGGTTTTTTAACCAAAATGGGATGACATGCATTATCATTCCAGGATTTGTTTGCACGATTTTGTTAAAGGGGGGGGGGTAATATTTAGGGACTGACCTCTGAAAAAATCTTTTTGCCAAAACAGCTTATATAGGGGTAAAATCATGCGAAAAATCGATTGCGCGCATTCCCGAAACGTGAAAATGCTTCTTTGACCCTGATTCAGGGAAATAAGAGTGTGTATTGAAGCGAAAATTCAACATGTATTTAATTTACCTTGAATCAGGGTCAGGGAAGCGTTTTCAAATTTCGAGAATGCGCGCAATCGATTCCCTGCATGAAATTACCCTCAGAAATTTCAAAATTTTTCGATTTTCGCTTCAATACACACATCTATTTCCCTGAATCAGGGTCAAGGAAGCATTTTCACGCTTCGGGAATGCACGCAATCGATTTTTAATTAACATATAATAACTCCTTATTTTCTTGACAACCTGAGAATCAGGTCAAGAAAACTGATAAAAGCAAGTATGCTTTGAATAAGTAACATTAAAAAAAGTATTATCAGCGCTATATTGTTTATTTACGTCAATAAAAACCTTTTCAAGGAAAAAATTTATTAAATGGATATTTATTAAATATGCAATATTTTTTGTACTGTAATGAAGCATCCGCCGTTGCCACTGATAAAAATGATTCATAGATGAAGAGAACAAATGAAAAATCGCAAAAAGTTAAGCGAACAAAAACCCAAGTGAAAAATTACAAAAATTGTGAGGTGAAGATTTATGTTTAACCCGGTAATGCTCAGCGTATCATATTTGATACAAAAGATTTCGCAATCAAATAAACAACCAGATGATTGAATAAAGATCTTGGAAGTGGCTTATTTAGTGGTTAGCAGCTTTTCTAGGGGATTCGTAAACATTCTATGTTGATTGTTTATATGATTGGTGATATTGCTCATAAATTTAGGTTAAAACTAGGTGTCATAGGTGAACAAGGAGAGGAGGGGGGGGGGGGGGGGGGGGGGTACTGGATCCTCAAATACGACTTGGTTGGGACTATACTTGAACATTTTTGGCCAAAAGTACGAATTGGTTACTCATTTTTCTGAAGAAATTTTTCTCGATACGACGAATTGAGGGGGTGCAGCACCCCTTCTTGTGCATGTATGAGGAAAAGGTTATTTACAGGGTGCGCCAAAAGTGTATTGATTTTTGATTGAGCAAAGATGAGTGGTTGTCTTCTTCACCTGACCTGAATCCGATGGATTATTTTGTATGGGCTATATTGGAATCGAATCAAATGCAAAAGCCCATAAAAATTTGAAATCCTTGAAGAAGATTTCAAAGGCACTTCAAAAAGCATGGAAAGAACTCAACAATGAAACTTTATGTGCCATCGTAGATGACTTTTCAAAGAAACTTCAAGCCTGCAAGGATGCACAAGGAGGCTATTTTGATGTTAAAAATTTAGTTGTTTTTGTGCTATACTTTCTTAAAATACACGTTTTTGTTTATCTTTGTTATGTTTTACGGGTTATTTTGAATAAAATAAACGAGCCGCACTTTTGGCGCACCCTGTATATGACGTATGGCCACATTTTTGACAAAAATTTCTTTCATCTTTTTCGAACTTATCAAAGACAATAAATTTAGTCAAATGATCTCTTACTAAATTTACGTAGCATCTTTACCGTGTCGGTTTTTTCTTACACATTGGTTACGTTTGAAAATGATGATGTGGTTTTGGTCATTGTTGTTTGTGTGTGTATGTGTTTACACACAGAAATTTGAAAAAGAATCACATGTTACGTGATTCTGGTCAAAAATGTGGCCCTATGTCATATAAATAGCCTTTTCTTGATTCGGGGAAAGATTTTCAGGTCTCAGAAATGTGAAATTTGGATTCCCCGCATAAAAGTACCCCTAGGGGTCAATTCCAGATGATGAAAAAAATTTTTTTCACGTTCAGTGGGATGCCAATCGGTACTAGTTCCCAAAAATTTTTACCAGGCTCTGCATGAAGAACAGCTAGAAGTTCTTGTGAAGCTACTGTCACTTGATGGAATTGCAGTCGATCAGTAATAATAAAGCCAGCCGAATCTCGAAGTGCGGCATCGAAATCGGAATCAAAAACATCGATAGTAATATTCTTTTTCAGCTCAAGATTCGTCACTCCAAGCATGGATTCGGCGAGATTGTCAATGAGATGCTCAAGGATAAGACGCTCTGAAGGATTATGAAAAACTTGGAGATAGACTCGATTAAATCGAGTTTCCGGCAACTCGTCCTGTATGTGATCAATCTTCAAATTCAATAAGGCATCTTCACTAGCAGGAGAAACTGTGACTGCTTTTTTCTTCAACTGTTCATCTAAATGCTGCAAAATAAAGTATGCTTGATTTGGTGAGTATCGAACGAGTGCGCCAATTGCAGCCAGCTTTCCTAAAATTACAAAGTTGAGGGGGAAAAACAAGAGCGTTAAGCAGGCACGTAGCCAGGATTTTCTGACGGGGGGCAATGACCCCAAGTCCAAAATCCACAGGTAGCTGTAGTTTTTTTCAAAATTTTGACCAAAATACACCTGTGATTTTGGACAAAAATATAAGGGAGTATGATTTTTTTTCAAAAATTTTCCTGAAGGGGAACAATTGTCTGGATTACCCCCCCCCCTCGCTACGTGCCTGGTGCCAAGCTTACCATCTGGAGCCACTACAGATGCTGAAATACTACTTGGAATTAGTTGGATTGGCAGCGGGGATTGAACGGGGATAGAAGGTGGCGGGCGAGCTGATTCTGAGCGAACGGTGTTCATCGAAAATGTACACATTTCCGATGTTCAGCGCTGAAAGTTGCAAATCAAAAGCCCACGTTTCAGGTTTTCGTGTTAAAGAATTTATACGCGAAAAAAAATCACGTCAACATATCAAACAAATAATACGATCCAAAACGTTATTATAAGGAAAAGTGAAACTATCGCCATAAAAGCGCGACGAAAAACCACAAAGCGTGTTGCTTCAAACGCATCGAAGATGATTGCGGTTCCAGCCTGATTCCACCGGTCCCGCCCTCGAGGCAACTCGAATACGAGTCCGTCGATGGGTGAATGTGAGAGTTTGTCTGCCAAAAAAGCGTCATCGCAAACTTCTTTCTTTNCCTGATTCCACCGGTCCCGCCCTCGAGGCAACTCGAATACGAGTCCGTCGATGGGTGAATGTGAGAGTTTGTCTGCCAAAAAAGCGTCATCGCAAACTTCTTTCTTTCAATGTACTTTGATTGTAACAAATTTCGATTGTGAATCTGGTCAGAAACAACAACAAAAACTATCTAAAAATTCAAACTGGTCATCAATTAACATCTAGAACGCAGTGATCCAATGTTTTATGTCATTGAAACGAAAACCCTGATTTCATGTCAGGGTTTTCGTTTCAATAATAGTTTAGAAATTCCACTTTTTTGTGTTTTTGATGCCATGTGAAAGAACACAAAAGTTGGAGAATTTTTTGCTTTTACGGCACTACTTGAAAATTTAACTGTAAAAAGTTATGAGCGAAATAAAAAATTTTTCAAACGAGTTTGAACATTGAAACGAAGAGCTTTGGGGATCAATCAGATTGTTTATTGAAACGAAAAAAAACATAAAATTCAATTCCTTGAACATTTAAGAAAAAAAATCATTTTTAGCTCGTCGAGACGAATTAAATGACACCACAATTATTGAATTTCGAACAATATTTTGGGTTATTGACACGAAAACATGAAAAATCAGGGTTTTCGTTTCAATAACATAAAACATTGTTCAAATTCAATAATTTTGGTGTCATTTTATTCGTCTCAACGAGTTATAAAAAATACTGTATTGATTTTTTTCTTAAATGTTCAAGGATTTTGAATTTTAAGTTTAAAAAAATGGCAAAATTTGTAAAAATTGAAAAATTCGTCAAAAATGCATAAAAATTGAAAAAAGTCATTTTTCGGAGGTTTTGGAGTAATAAAAACATCAAATTCGTGTTTTTGGGGTGAAAATACCCCTAGGCAAAAATTTTTATCGATTTTGGACACTGCAAAAAGAAATAGCTCCGCGCGGGATTGAACCCTCGACCTTATGCATGAAGTTGGCGCCGCTTCACACTTTGCTATGTAATGTAACCGGCACTTTTTATTAAATCTCTCTGTGAAAAACGTTATATTTTCAAACGGATTTTCTCCATCACAGAAATTTTTTCATAAAAAGTGTTGTTCTACAAAGTTGTTCGCCGTGATCTCAGGAATTCAACGAGCTATATCTCAGCCTAACTGGATTTAAATTAGCTGAGATATGGCCTTAAAACGAAAAAATACGGGAAAATCCTTGTAAGGCCTGTAGAAAAAATTTTTCTCTTCCCCATCAGCCGCTAGGAATAGCGCCAAAAATATTGTTTTTTGATAAAAATAATAAATTTGACTTTTGGAAAAAAATCCCGGGGCCTAGCTGGCACTAGGCGTTGGGTTACGGTTACCGGTCTTTGGTTACCGACCATCGGTTACCGGTCAACGGTTACCAATCGATTTTTCTTCATCACAAAAAGGTTTTCATAAAAAGTAATGTTCTGCAAAGTTGCTGCTCATGATCTAAGGAACAACTTTATAGAACATCACTTTTCATGAAAACTCTTTTGTGAAGCCGGTAACCGATGTCCGGTAACCGTGTTTGGTAACCGTCGCCATAACTAAAGGCCTAGTGCCCCTATGCTGAGGTTCCATTGTCAGAACAAAATTTTAGGCAAATAAAACGAAACAATGGAACGAAATCAAATTCAGGGTTTTCGTGTCAATATTCAGGAAAATTCAAACCCAAATTGTTTTGATATATGACAAAAATGTTAAAAAATAGGGCAGGAAAAAAGTTAGCCGCGACAGACACACATTTCTTCTTTAAAGAGTATAATAACAAGTTTTATAATAATCAAGAGTTTTTTTCGCAGGTGACCTTGGTTGAAACAATAAATTTTCGGATTATGAATAGTAAAATGAGGACACGAGACACCCTTATAATTGGAGTTGTCTTGACCAGAAAACATTTGAAATTACCCAACTCGGATATAATAGGATTAAAAATCCATGAAAATCCAAATCGTCCTGTGTGCCGTTTTGTTGGTGAAAGAGGCGCGCTCTCCCACATGGCGTAATTATTGGGGGAATTCGACAATTCCGGATTTATTGGGGCGTGCAAGTATTTGTGACCCGATGGAATTGAGTGACTGGAGGATTGAGATGATCACTGCTTGAGGCAATCGAATGGAAAATCCGAACTCATCCGATGATGGTGGATTTCGATTTCGCGGTTGAATAAACTTCTTAAAACTGTTCTGCATAACGTTGACCTACATTTTATATTGGAAATCCATTTTTTAAAGCCTCTTTGTTCTAGAAAAAGTTTTTCGAAGAATAGCATTTCAATAATATCCAATACAGTAAAACCTCGATTTAACGGCATCCCTCGGGAGGGGGGGGGCATTTTTGTCAAATTTTGAAAATACGATTGATTTTAAAGGATCAGGCCACTCAGATACAATCATATGAAAAATGATATATTCGTAAAGACCATGAAAAATGGAGCATTTTTTGTTTTTACGGCATCATTTGAATCGTTTTCCCCATCGAGATAAATGCATTTGAAAATATGAATTCGTGTACATGTTTTCGTTGTAATAATCAAACTTTTTTGAATTTTTTGCGGAAAAATCGTGAAAAAATAGCATGAATCGACAGAGAATTTTATGCTGAACAACTTTGCTAATTGAAGTTTTCGTAAAAAAAATTATTTTCTCCGATCAAAAATGCAAAATAAGTAAATTTTTGAATTTTTTATATTGAAACGAAAACCCTGCATGAATTTCAACTTATTTTGCATTTTTGATCAGAGAAAATAATTTTTTTACGCAAACTTCAATTAGCAAAGTTGTTCAGCATAAAATTCTCTTTCGATTCATGCTATTTTTTCACGATTTTTCCGCAAAAAATTCAAAAAAGTTTGATTATTACAACGAAAACATGTACATGAATTCATATTTTCAAATACATTTCTCTCTATGGGGAAAACGATTCAGAGGATGCCGTAAAAACAAAAAATGTTCCATTTTTCATGGTCTTTCCGAAGATATCATTTTTTTCATAGGATTGTAACTGAGTGGCCTGGTCCTTTAACGGCACCCCTCGGGGGGGGGGGGGTAGCATTTTTTGTCAATTTTTGAAAATGTAATCCTGCTACCGAAAAAGGGCATAGGCTCTAATGGAACGAAAACGAAACGACATAATGGAACGCAACAAATTCAGGGTTTTCGTGTCAATATTCAGGCAAATTCAAACCCGAAATGTTTTGATTCTTGTAAATCAGTTTCAGTGAAACTGATTTACAAGAATCAAAACAATTCGAGTTTGAATTTTCCTGAATATTGACACGAAAACCCTGAATTTAGTTTCATTCCATGATTTCGTTCTATTTGATCGTTTCATTTGTGTTCGTTCCATCTGTGTTCGTTTCGGCACTTACTTCGAAAACTTGTACCTGGGTGTTTCTGAAGAAAATTTTAACTTGCATCAATTAAAAGTTGTTTATTGAAACGATTATTCAAGATTATCTGATTAGTCGCTTCAATAAATAACTTTTACTTGACGCAAGTTAAAAGTTTTGCAGAAACACCCAGGTGCAAATTTTCGTTAACGCGAACGATTCAGAATTTGACGTAAAAACAAAAATTGCTCATTTTTATAGTCGAAATTTTTTTTGGCTACCACGAAACTTTCTATTAAATCAGGCAATGAGTACATTGAAACGAAAAGAAACGTGGATCCTTATATAGCTTTTTTCATGCATCCCTGCGTGGTCATATTGGCGGGAAAATCGGTGATGAAAATTTCCCGCCAATATGACCACGCAGGGATGCATCAAAAAAGTTATATNATGCATCCCTGCGTGGTCATATTGGCGGGAAAATCGGTGATGAAAATTTCCCGCCAATATGACCACGCAGGGATGCATCAAACAAGTTATATAAGGATCCACGTTTCTTTTTCGTTTCAATGTACACGTTGCCTGGTTCAATAAAAAGTTTCGCGGTAGCCAAAAAAAATTTTTTGACTATATGAAATTTTTGAATAAAAGCAAAAAATTGGCAACTTTATCCGACCGGACTTGTTCAGGGTTGTCATTTTCGCTTTTTTCGCAGCAATTTGCTTTTTTTCAGGCATTTTTGCTTTTTTTCAAAGCCGAAAAAAGCAATTTTCTCGATTTTTGGGAAAAATTTTTAAACAAAAATACTTATTTTTGACTAAAATTGTATTTTAGGATATTTTTTACCCAAAAATTCATTTTAGCTCATTTTTAACCATATTTTAGCATTTGCTTTTTTTCTTAGGCCTAATTGCTTTTTTCCAAAAATTTTAGATAGCAATCCTGGATTCGTTCCTTTAACCGGAGATATTTGTTGGATTTCAACATTTTACAATTCTTCTCTTTTTTGTATAATGAATAACTACTTCTAATTACGCGAGTCGAGACGCAAAAAGATTAATTCTACAACAACTTTTTTCGGAAATTGATCGCCGAACAAACTTCATCGTGATCTTGATTGGTTTCACTTTCGTTGGCTTGAATGGAAAGTGAAAGGATCTTTCATCGCGGATCGACTAATCCATCAAAACAGTCTATCCAAATTTCGGAAGACTTCATTCAGATTTCTAATTAGATTGTGCGAAAGATCTCGAAGACCGGAGCATCGCTTCGAATGACAAACATATTTTCATTGAATCTCTCTGACTAATGATCAAGCAGAAACTGCAGAATACGGGGGATAACACATCAGGGCGTCGGAATTAAACGTTTTTGGGACACCCTCAACAAACACCAAACAGTCGACTCAACTTACAAAGAACATGTCAGAATTCTTTGTCAAAATTTTTGACAATACCCGTATAGTTTTGTAAAGTATGCCGACTTACGTCAAAACTGAAAAAAATAGCTGCTAAAAATCTATCTCTGAGAAGATAAAGAACAAAAGATGCTTCGCGCGCCGAGCTGCCGCATAGCCTAAATAAAAACGCATCCCTATTTTCGATTCCGAGTCTTGGCTGTGGCTCTAAAGTCGCGCACCGGCGCCGCTCCTAAGTTCACGTCGATGTTGACGGCCTAAGCCTAATAACGTATAAAATGTTTAGAAATACTTATTATATTTAGGCATTATTTCGGCTCGACATTATTTCTTGTTGAATAAAATCAACATTTTCTAGATTTTTATATTTGTATATCATCTATCTCCTGAGGAGATAAAGAAAAAAAGATGATTTTTGGGGTCAAAATTAGGGTTCATAGAGATACATTCATAATTTTTTATGGGTAAAAGCTTCTTCGGTTGTAGTGCAATTCGAAATGGGGAAACTCGAAACGGGCAGCTCGAAACGGGAAACTCGAAACGAAAATTTTTTTTCGATTTTTGAGCAAAACTCAATTTTTGAGCAAAAATTTCGATCTTTGAGCAAAAATTCAATCTTGAACAAAAACTTAAGATCGAGAACATGCTCGTTTTTCATTTCGAGCTGCCCGTTTTTCATAATCTGGCATTCCCTAGCCACTAGGCTATGGAATCCCAACTTTTTTATACGACCCACGGGAAACAGAGTATATATAAATTGTATTTTTGTGTTGAGTCAATCCGTATCGTTTGTTTGCTCTATATATTTATCCTCTGATCCTCGTGCGATCAAATGCATGTATGTATATTTTCCTTACACAAACTTGGGGATTGTTCAAATAACCAATTCCACTTTTCTTGGACCACATAAAATCAAAGAAATGCCGTCCATCTTGTCGACCACAAACTTAAGTAGCAACTTGAATGAACCATTTGAATCGCAAAAACACCATTTCTTTCTATTGTTGATGTGGATTTGAGTGTGATTATTTAAGGGTGTAAAAATAGCTTATGCAATAGAAATTTATTTAGAAATCTATGAGATCGAATCTTGGTAGCGCACCCACATAAAACTATACATATGTATTACACACTAAAGGATCTATATAATGCTGAGATTTTCATATGGCACTTAAAAATACACCCGTACATACAAGATATCTATCTATAGGAGTTCAGGGATGCCGTAAACGTGCTTTCACTTCCATTAGGACCTAAACAAAACAAATTTTAAGTTATTCTAACAAGGAACACTATCAACATGTGTCTCTCTTCGATTTTATCGAAACCGGGATCAAAATGTTTAAAATTTTTTTAGAATTTTGTCGCTACAAGACTACTTTGGTACTTCGTTTTTGAGCAAAAATTTCGATTTGTTGAACAAAAACTAGATTTTTGAACAAAAATTGGGTTTTGGGTGAGTTCCTAAGTTGAACAGTACGGATCCGTACTGATCACTGTCAACCGTACGGCTTCTCGTGGGCCACCCGTACACACAAAACGATTGGTGTCAAGAAGATTTGGTGTCAACGATTAGCACCAAATTTTGTGAGAGCCGAAACACCAAAATGGTGTTAATTGTTGACTTTAACACTAAAAAATGGTAGCCATAAAGGAGTAACACCAAAAATGGTGGCGTTACTCCTTTATGGCTACCATTTTTTGGTGTTAAAGTCAACAATTAACACCATTTTGGTGTTAATCTCACCAATTAACACCATCGTGGTGTTTCGGCTCTCACCAGATTTGGTGTTAATCGTTGACACCGAATCTTCTTGACACCAATCGCTTTGTGTATACGGGGTTGTACGGGTGGTCTACGGGTCACGAGGGTCGTACGGGTGGCCTACGGGGAGCCGTACGGTTTACGGTTGACAGTGATCAGTACGGTTCAACTTAGGAACGCACTCTATGAGTAAAAATTTCGATTATTAAAGCAAAATTCAATTTTTGAGCTAAATTTCGATTTTTGAGCATTAATTAATTTTTGAGCAAAACCCCAAAATATTGCAAAAAAAATTATATTTTTGTAGAAAAAATGGAACATTGGGCATTTTGTTGAGAAAAATGGAAATATTTTAACCATTTTGGTGAACAAATTTCCAATTTTTCAATAAAAATTGAAATTTTCTGAGCAATATTTTGTATGGCCCACCTATTCTGAAATAGCTTACATAGGTTTTAAGCACAGGATCATCAATATTCTTTTCGATTTCTTGGCGGATCAAGTCGATGCTCTTTTCCGTCATGCAATCTGGATCTATATCAGGATGCTCGGCGGCTAGTCGCTTGGCATATTTTCCAACGGCATCTGCAAATTCAATCCAAACACAATTTTGGCAACCCGAACCACAACAGGAAATAGGATCTGGTGGGGAAGGAAAGGCATCGCCAACTGAATAATATTTGCACTGAAACTGTGCCGAAGTTTGAGGATGAAGTCTCAAGGCGATCAACCACAATCTTCTAACATTTCGAAATAGCATACCGGCCTAAAACAATCGGTTTTCTTTTACCTCAAAAATGTTTATTTAGAAAATTTTACACTCGATTTTTATCGTTATGAATAAAAAATAATACAAGGTGTACAAAAAATCCGGAATTTGGGCGATTTTTTCATGTTTTTTCGATCCGAAAATTGTTTTTCAAAAATGACCTAACCCTGAATCAGGGAATCGGAGTGTGTATTGAAACGAAAATCGAACATTTTTAGATTTCCTGCCTAAAAATGACTTTCTGGGGGTAAATTTATGCGGGGAATCGATTGCACGCATTCCTGAAGCTTGAAAACGCTTCCCTGGTTCAGTAGTAGTAGAAGAAAAAGTAGTAGTAGTAGCTGATTCTGATTCAGGGAAATACGAGTGTGTATTGAAGCGATGACCATTTTTGCTATAGTACATCAATTTTTCTTTGATTCAGGACTAAGGAAGCGTTTTCAAGCTTCGAGAATGCGCTCCACATAAAATTAGCCCCAGGAAGATGATTTTGAGGCAGGAAACCCAAAATTTTTCGATTTTCGCTTCAATATACACACTTTGATTCTCTGATTCAGGACCAGGGAAGCGTTTTCAAGCGTTGGAAATGCGCGCAATCGATTCCCCGCATAAAATTGGCCCTAATAGGGTCATTTTTGAAAAAATTTTCGGCTTGAAAAAACATGAAAAAATCGCCCAAATCTTGGGTTTTTTATACACCATGTAGTTCAATAAAAAAAACTTTTTATTATACACAGATTGTAATCAAGCAGCACAAATAATTGAGATTTCAAATTTTCCAATGAAAATGAGAATAAAATGAAATTTTATGAGGGAAAAAAATAAAGCCAAAAAAGTTTGATAGAAAAAAGAAGGCAGGAGCTAATCGATTATGCACCCAAGGCACCAGAAAAATGAGATTGTGTAATAAAGAAAAGTTGGGATAAGTAGGATTTGTAGTTACTAAGTATTATATATAGTACCAAACTTTGTTGTTGAAACTTTATCGAATCGCGAATAAGTTTTTTTCGCATCCCTGCGTGGTCGTATTTGGCGGGAAAATTTTGCATCCCTGCGTGGGATGCGAATTTTCCCGCCAACACGACCACGCAGGGATGCATGGCGAAAGTATAAATAGAAGCAAAGAATCTTCCCGATTTGATAAAGTTTTTTACAAAAATACAGATCAAAAATATAAAAAAGCATTGCAGCTAAGAAACTGAATCATAGTTGAGACCACAAGTTAAGGCTGTGATGGCAGATTGCACACCAGATCCGGCTGTTGAACACTGGATGCGGAATGTGGAGCCAAAATCGGTGAGGCTACCACTTTATCACTCGAAGCACCGCTCAGGGTGATTGTTGCCATCGAAACTTGCATTGAAACTGGTTTTTGAATGCTAGTATGAGCCTGGGTGGTGGCCCATTCTGGGGAGTTCTTGTTGTCCTGTTGCGGAACTTCGATAGAGCTCACCGAAGACTTCCACGAGCGGATTGATTGTTGATTTGGTGACGGGATATTCGAATTGTAGGAAGTAATGGTGGTATTCGGCGCAACTGGGATGCGAATTCTAAATAACACAAAATTATGATCAGTTGAAGATTGACAAGGTTGTATACCTTTGTTGATTTGAGCCTTTCGATTGGTTACTAGTAGATGAGATGGCTGAAGATGGTGACTTTTGAGCAAATGGTTGAATCGACTGAGCCTCCAAATGAGCCGCTATGGGAGCAACGTCAAACGATTTTTGCCCGTGCAATTCATGTCTTCCATTGCTCCTTTTCTCGTTATGTTCAAACAATTCCTCGTCAATGGAACGACGCCGGTGGACATCCCGTGACATCCTTGGGTTCTCATTTGGCGCTGCTGTCGGATCAGGATCGCTGGAAACCAGCAAGGACTGGCGATGTTGTTGACGAGTTGAATCTCGAAGATCCACTGTCCTTGGAGAAGATATAGTACTGGTCATGGTTGCCGTATTCGAGGAGTTGACCGCTCCTTCTTTGATGCCGCTGTGAGTTGACCAGACCATAGGCTCCCATACTCCATGGGCGTTCTTTTCTGACCCATACTGACGTTGTTGAAGCGCACCTCCAAAATAGTCATCACCATCATCAGCATAGAGAATCGTCTCGCTATATTTGTCATAAACTGGCCCAGGAACAGTTGTAGAAAAGATGATATCGTGGTGAACGATGAGGTTCTTGACAACTTCATTGACATAGTTTTGATAGTAGACCTAAATAATTGGGTCCGTAAATTTGTGTTATGCCCGACATACTTGATCCTTGCCCTCGGGTATTGGAAGTAATGTCGGCCCAAAACAGATAGCCAAATTATAAGGATCCATCATATTTTCATCACTGAACTCAGAAAGATGGCTGAGGAAGGCGAAGAGATATCGCAAAAGGAGGTAAGTTGCATGCGGCAATTTGTTTAGGAGAGGAATAATTTGATTGACAAAATCTGTTGTCGACTGACATTTAGCACATTCGGTGATCTTTAAAAGAAATTAGTGTTTTTGAAAGTTCGAAAAAGGCATACCTGCTCGAATAGGTAAACCGGTATAAGTCGGAGCTCTCGTAAAAACAATTTCAACAAACCAGCTACAGAATTTATGTCACTGGAATCAATTACATCATGAAGCGGGTCTTCTCCTAGAATTTAAAAAAATAATACGTGCTACGGGGGATCAACTACGGAGCTATACCCCAGGATTTTTCAAAAAAATTCTGCCGAAAATGAAAATTTTTTCGATTGTAATATATTTTTTCAATACGTGGAACATGAATCCGAGCGATTTGAACCGTTTCGGATCGAATTTGACGGAGTTTTGGTGGAAAAATCCCTCTGGAAGGCAGGAGTACGAAAAAGCAGGAATATCCCCAAATTCAAAGTGACGTAGAAAATTCAAAATAAGGCGGATTTACACGAAAATCTAATCAATTGTGCCCCAAATTTTCATCTAATGATTGCTTTTGAAATTAGGTCAAAAGACTTTAATGGTCCCGAGAAAAACCGTTGACGGACAGAGATAAAAACTGGTCTCTACCAACCATCCCCTTCTTCCCTACGCGACTAGTTATTTGAGCATATACCATTTTCGAACGCCTCCTTCATATTGTTGATTTCAACCTGCGACCCACTAACGCGGAATAGGCCTTGAATTGTTGGAAAACGTGAAATAACACGCACACAACTTTGTACTATGATCTAAATATAAAACTTTAAAGCATCAGCATTAAGACCGAGGAACTACTGGGATAGATTCTCCAGTTGCTTCAACATATTCCTCCAAGTTTCCACCGAAAAGTCGCGGTCGCTTTTTTGGAGCCGAAATTTGATCAGGCTCTGTTGCAGAGCCAATTCGCTTCTTGCGACGACTCCGCTCATGCCACTCGACCACTTCAGCACCAATAGCTTTCTGAGTTGGTTGATCTTAAAAATCTCATTTGGAACGAGTCTATAGTCTATTATGGGGGAAATTACATTGAACCAATGAGCAATTTTGTAGATCTTGATTGATTCGTGCATTACCGATGCCATTTGAGCGCGCTTCCAGCCGCATGATTAAATTCGAGTTGAGAAGGTAATGTCGAAAGTTCTACAAATGTTATACGTTATATAGCATGTCTCACAATCAACAAAAAGAAACCTCGGAGCTACTAACACAATAGGGGAAAATTTTCCAAAATTTTTCTGAAAATTACCCCTCTAGGGGTAAAAAGATGAGAGGAATCCGAATTTAAACTCTTTGTGATGCACAAACCCTTCGGGTTTTCGATAGGATGTTCATAAAAATAAGTAGTTACTGCTTCGACTATAAATGACATGGTTTTAAGTTCAATTTGACATTTTTCGAAGTGAAAAAACGCTTCCCTGTTTCAGGAAAGGCCTGTGTATTGAAGCGAAAAGTCGCAAAAATCGCATACACAGGTCTTTCCTGAATCAGGAAAGCATTTTTTCGCTTAGAAAATGTCAAATTCGGATTCCCCGCATGTTTTTACCCCTAGAGGGGGTTATTTCCAGAAAAAAATTTTGAAAATTTTTCAATTGGGTGGCCCCCCACCCTGTGTTAGTATCTCCGAGTTTTCTTTTNTTTACCCCTAGAGGGGGTTATTTCCAGAAAAAAATTTTGAAAATTTTTCAATTGGGTGGCCCCCCACCCTGTGTTAGTATCTCCGAGTTTTCTTTTGTCGATTGTTAGTAGCTTCGAAACCTCCAAATAGTCATCCGACAATTGTGACAACTCCGTCTCAAGCGTTTCACTCGGCGGTCGATGGTCGGCTATTCCTTGTTCCGTAATTTCGACAATTGTCGCTGCAGAAAGGATATTCTTCATTTGCTGCTCGGTCTCTTCCATGGTTCTCCACACGTTATCCGATTCGGTTCGTAGTGTGTTAAGACGCTTTTTAATTTGCTCTTCTCTCTGTCTTAACTCTGTCATGAGTCCATTTTCAAGTGAAATCATCGTAATGGTTTCATTGGTATCGCATCTAAGATTAATTTTTGGTACTACTAAGCATTATAGCTGTCGCAAATGACAGGTCTATTTTTCCGAGAAATTTTTTCATAAAGAGGCAAAAAAATGATTTCTGGGTCCAAAATACGAAGTTGGTCTCTAATTTTATGCCGATTACGAAGTTAAGGGTGACACCCTCCTATTAAACATGTATGTACTTGAGCTCGAATCTCTTCGGAAGCATAAAAGTGGAACTGTTCGATTCGAAGAAACGTTGCTTATCTGCTCGAACCTGCACCGACTCTTTATAGCCAGATAACATAGCCAAAGAGTTCATTTCTTTTTGGCAAACAGCTTTCCTTGCAGCAATAACATTTGTTAGGATCAAGTTGATCCAATAATCCATGCTCAAGTCCATGCACTATAAATGCTCTTTTAACAAAGTTTCGAAAAATTGGAACTAGTATCGATTAGGTATCCCACTGAACGTGAAATTTCTCGAAAAAATTTTTCATCACGCCATATAAATAGCCTTTTCTTGATTCAGAGAAAGAACTTCAGGTCTCGGAAATGTGAAATTCGTTTTCCCCGCAATAAATTACCCCTAGAGGGGCCAATTTCAAACTTTTTTCGAACAATTTCACGTTCAGTGGTATATCTAATCGATATTAGTTTCGAAAAATTCATTACGTCGATAAGATCGTTTAGATCATCGGCAAAGAATTTGTAAAGGGCCGCGTTCGCGGCATCAATACACAACAAATACTCATTTCGAGATCGATTGCATTTGATTCGAGCTGATTCGTATTTTTCTGTTTTCTAAAAAATTTCAACTCGTGAGAAAATTTTTTTCGAATATATAAATTTTAAACAACCTTGTCGAGGCTCTTTTGTAATGACTTTTGTTTCCGACTGGAATTTGAATTTTCGGATTTGGCTTTCCCATTTTCGGCTTGCTTTAATTTGCCTTTCAATACGTTAAACTCAGAATAGCACAGCTAAATTTTCACGTTTGTTATAATTCACAATTTTACTATGCTTGGCTAACCTGGTAAGTTTTCATCGCTGTTTGTAACTCGTTCAAAACACGAATGATCTCGCCTTGTGCAAATACACCAATTTCACGACACTACAACATTTACAGGGTGAGCAAAAAAACCGTACTTTTGCGTTTTTTGATGAAAAATTTTCAAAAAATTTTTGTTCAAAAATCACCTACAAGAGGTATTTTCATGCGAGAAATCGATTGTGCGCATCGAAAAACCTTGAAAACGCAACAAAAAAATCACCTTATAGATGATTTTTGAAAAAAATTTTGAAAAATTTTCACCAAAAAACGCAAAAGTACGGTTTTTTTGGCGCACCCTGATTATTTAACACCAGAGCTGAGTTGAATAGGCTCAATAACGGAACCGGAACAGCTGGCTACAGAAACGGTATGAGTTTTTTAATGATTTTTATCGATTTTTGAATTTTCCCCCAATTTTCAAACTGAACCGGAATGGAAAAAAATGTAACGGAATCGTAACACTTGTTCCGGCCGCAGCCTTATTTTGGTATTTACCTTCTTTGAAAGTTTCTGCAATAGTGCACATCGTGCACTAATGCTAGTTGTTACATGAGAATTATAAATCTCCGCCGTGATTCCTCTCTGACGGGCCTCATCTTTTGTGTCATCAACCAATTGTTGCCATAAAGAGCATAGAGAATATAAATGCCAATTTGCTCGCCTATAAACAGTTTTGAAGCTACTACACAATAAAATTGTTCGAAATTTTTTCTGGAAACACCATAAAACATGCGGGGAATCCGAATTTGACATTTTCGAAGCGAAAAAACGCTTCCCTGATTCAAGGAAGGCTAGTGTATTGAAGCAAAAATCACATTTTTACGACTTTTTGCTTCAATATACAGGCCTTTTCTGAATCAGGGAAGCATTTTTTGCATTAAATTATAGGCTTTGATGCTCCACGCTCTCGTGCCGCAAGTGGAAGACTGTTACCATCACCGCGAAAGATTTCCTACGCCGTCCATGTTGACAAAGAAATTTCTCATATAAAATTCTCGCATATGATCATGCAATTTGGCCAGCTTGTCGATCATGAACTTACTCATTCCCCGTACGTTTTAGCTAAAAAATGATTTTCTTGAATTTTCTCCAACTTTTTTAGGATTGCACGTGGACCAAACGACGAAATATTGAACTGCACCAGATGCGATTCCCCAACATCACTTTCGGTTCATTGTATGCCATTAAGAGTCGATGCAGGAGATCCTTTCTTCCCAACCCACTATCCCAATGGAGAGCCTCGGTGCTTGCCATTTGCCCGCTCACTTCTTGGGCAGTTATCATTGGGTTATAGGAATCAACTCAATCAAGTATGCACCCAATGAAAATTTCATACACTCTTGTTTAGCTAACAGCATTTATTGATGGCTCGGTGGTATATGGCTCGACTCTTTGCGAAGCTAATCGGCTACGATTATTCCAGCGAGGGCTGATGAATTTCACAGATTTGGGTAAAGAAATGGCATTGCCACAAGGAAACCAAGTTAGTATTATATTGGGTTGTACCATAAGTATACTTCGTTTCCCGGGCATCGTTATAAAAAGTGAGGCCCGCATGGCGCAGTGCAAGCCAATACAGAGCTTTTTCATAACAAGATCTTAAAATTGAGTAGTGAAAAAATTTGGTAAGAGAGAAAATTCAGGAACACGACTGCCGTTCATTGCCATTCCATCCATGCTTTGTTGCCGGTGATGAAAGAAACAGCCATCAACCTGGTCTCACTATCATGCATACCTTCTTCCTCAGAGAGCACAACCGATTGGCTACGAAACTGTTCGAGATCAACCCACATTGGTCAGATGAAAGGCTTTTCCAAGTTGGCTTCTTTTTTGTGATTCTTACTAAAGGGGAATTTAGGAGGCTAGAAGAATCTTGATAGCTGAAGAGCAGAATATCGTTTTCAATGAATTTCTGCCAAAATTGATCGGGTGGAATCTCTTGCACGAATATGATTTGGTCCCATTAAAATCTGGATATTACACAGTAGGATCAACAGCCATAGGTTATCAGGGGGGGGGGGTACAGTACCCCCCTAAAAGGCTATTCATCCATCCATCCTGGGGGACCGGTGTACTCCCCCTACTGGTGACCTATGTTAACAGCTTTTGCAAAATAGAACATTTTATTCACAACGCATTTTGTCGGATTGTTACGGTTGGCACTACTACAAGATCGAAATTCAATACGAGTTAATCAGTGACCGCCATGGCGTAGTGGTTGGGTGCGCTGCCAAGGAGTTCGGCATCACCAGGGTTCGGTTCCTCTCTGTGTCCAAAAGATTTTGCCCTGCGGGAAAATCTAAGAGGAACACTTCAATTTCAAGAGTAGTTTCGTGTGTAGTGCGATTGGCACTACTACAAAGTCGAAATTCAATATGAATCAATCAGCGACCGCCATGGTGTAGTGGTCCGGTGTGCTGCCAAGGAGCTCGGCATCACCGGCACCTGAAAGGTTCAGTCCCCCCTTGCATCCAAAAGATTTTACATACATTTGTGGTTAGTACTACTTCAAGGTCGAAATTAGATGACAGGTCATCTTGTGTCCGCCATGGTGTAGTGGTCCGGTGCGCTGCTAAGGAGCTCGGCACCACCGGCGCTAGCAAGGGTTCGGTTCCCCCTTCGTCTAAAAGATTTTCTCCTTGTAGGGGATCACAACACGAATCTATTACTTGTTACACTTCTTTACTATAGAGATACGATGAGACCTGTGATGCAGCCATATCACATCCGTTCGCCACGGCCGCCTACAGATTTGGACACACATTGATCCGCCGCATGTTTCCTCGCCTGGATCCTTCGTATAAGAAAATGGCTGATCCAGTCGATCTTGCAGCACATTTTGGCAACGTCTCACCACTTTATAATGCTTCAGCTGGTGGGATGGACTCCATGCTAATGGGCCTATTGGGCACACCGTCAATGGCATTCGATAGACACATTACATCGGCTGTAAGAGATCACTTGTTTGAGAGAAGAGGAGAGCCAACTTCTGGCATGGACTTGATCTCGTTGAATATTCTTCGAGCTAGAGATCATGGCGTGCAGCCTTATAATTCATTTAGGTAAATTTAGGGTGTGCGCTAGCAGTCGTGAAACGCATTTCACGACGATTTCCATCATGAAAATTTTATCTACAAAAAATCATTAAAAAAGGATCTTTTACTGTTAAAATGAAAAAATTCATGTGAAATTATAAGCAAAATTAAAAATCCGAATTTCAATGTGAAATTGGCTCAGTGGTAGTGCTCCCGAATTCGAGTCCAAAGGTCCCAGGTTCGAATCCCACCTGCGTCGAATTGATTTTGCCTCAAAAAGTATGTTATCTTAAAACGCTGTAAGTCAACAAATATCAATCCTTTTTTCGTGATTTTGTGTAGATAACCCAAATCGACCATGCTCTTTCTGAGTCTGAAAAAATTTTTCGCCAAAAAATTACCAGATGGCGGTTTTTTGGAACACCCTGTATAAAATTGAAAATTTTACTTACCTTTGTTTTTTTCAGACCATTGTGTGGCCTGAAGAAAGCTGAAACATGGAGTGATTTGTCTGGTGAAATGGATGAAAGCGCCATTGCTGCGTTGAAATCTGTGTATGAAAGTGTGGACGATATCGACTTATTCCCAGGGCTAACTGCTGAAAAGCCTAGAAAAGGAGCTCTTTTGGGCTATACAATGTCTTGTTTATTAGCCGAACAGTTCCGCCGCTTAAAGAAGTGCGATCGATTTTACTACGAAAATCATAATGCTGCGGCTAGATTTACGCCAGGTTTGAGAGGATGGTTATCAGCAGTTCCGTAATTATGGGGGGACCTTCCCAAAAACCTGGAAAAATGAAAAACTTTGCCTGGTGGTTCTCCCTTATGTTCTTGCCCAAAATTTTCAAATTTTTATAACTCTTGTTTGTTAGTGCTTGATGTCTAAAATGTAAAGGATGAGAATCATCTTTTAAATCAATAAATTTGGGAGTTACTACACAATAGGGGGCTATTACTTAGGCTTAAGCATAGGCTTAAGAAATTTTCGAAAATTTTAATAAAATTTTCGAAAAAAACATAAAGGGGACCAAGGGAACAAGTTTTTCGAAAAACTTCCCACAAATCTGGACCAAAATTACGGCACTGCTTACAGTGACGTAGCCAGGATTCCTAAAATCTGCGTTAAAAAATTTTTTATTTGAAACATACGTATTCGGTTAGCTCGTATATGAGTTGAGCTTAGGCCTGGGCTTAGGTGTAAGTTAGGCTTAAGGCTCAGGCCTAGGCCTAAGCTTAGGATTAAGCCTAGGCCTGAGCCTAAGCATAAATCAAAGTGACGTAGCTTCATGCTTGATTTTTTCGTTTTCAGCTTGAGGGGATAGTGCATAAATACCAAAAATTGAGCTCCAACTTATACATGAGCTATCCGAATATGGTTCAAATAAAAAAATTCGGTACTAGTTTCTAATAACGACCGCAAATAACAGGGGTCTAGATCCGAATTTTTTTCGGATTTTAACCGGAAAAACGTCGTTTACCCCGTTTTTCTATGCGGAGAATCGATTGCGCGCATTCCCTCAGGCGTGAAAATGCTTCCCTGATCCTGAATCAGGGAATTAGAATGTGTATTGAAGCGAAAATCGAAAAAATCAACTTTTTATCGGAAAACCGACTTTCCATAGGTTTTTCTAGACGAGGAATCGATTGCGCACATTCCCGATACTCCGAAAAGTCGATCAAAAACAGATTTTAAGATCGGAAATGCGCGCAACCTAGAAAAACCTTGCAAAGTCGGTTTTCTTATAAAAAGTTGGTTTTTTTCGATTTTCGCTTCAACATACCAACTTCCCGACCCTAAATCCGGATAAGGGAAGCATTTTCACGCCTCGGGAATGCGCGCAATTGATTCTCCGCATTGAAAAACGGGATAAATGACGCTTTTCCGGTTAAAATTTGAGAAAAATTTTCGACTCCAGCCCCCTATCATTTGTGGTCGCTATTGGAGACTAGTACCAAAAATTTTTTAATGCAGATTTTAGAAATCCTGGGCTACGTCACTAGCTGCTTATCAGCTTGATGAATTTAAGAAATTTTTAGCCCAGCTTCAAGAAATTCGTAAAGTTAAACTCGGAAAGATACTTTGTGAAAATAGTCACCACTTGCAATCCATTCAGCCGAATGTGTTCGACTTACCAGATGATCTCATGTAAAATTTGATATAATCGATTTCTTCAAATATTTTGAGATCGCATTGATAATCAGGCAAAGTCAGGAACAAGGAAGTCTGTGTATTGAAACGAAATCATCGGACAATAGAAAATTCAAAATGTATCAATCCGTTTTAGATGAAAGATAGGCTCATTGAATTCTTGAGACCATAAGGAATTTAATGAGCTATCGTTTGTCTAAAATGGAAAATTTTAAATTTTCTTGATTGTCCGATGATTTCGTCTCAATACACAGATTGTTTAATTCTTGATTTTGCCTGATTATCAATGGGATCTCAAAATGTTTGAAGAAAGAAATCGACTATAGTTCTCAAATTTGTACCATGTATTGTTTAGGAATGCTCCCATAAAATGTTCCGACTTCGAAGGTATTAATTTGGAACAATGGCGTGAAAAGGGTATGTAGTTTTGCACTTGGCTTAAGATTTTTAACTTAAAAAATTGTTTAGCCTTCTGTGAATTGAGTGGACAACGAGTTCATCTTGGTGAAACTAAACATATAACACCTTGTGTTACGTGTACTTGCACCAATGAAGGGGTAGGTCGAATAGTGATGGGTTGAAATCGAACGAAATCGGATCTCAAAATTGTTTCTTTAGCTTTTTATGAGAAATGTAAAAAACAAAACTAACACAGAAATTGCGTTCTACAACTTTTATTTTGACCACTTTTTGTGAAAATACATAGAAAAAAGTTACGAGACAAATTTCGTCGCGATTTTGTGTGCAAAATATAAATTTTGTTAATTTTTTGCCAACTTTTAGATGGAATGCCATCCAATCAGGATAGTAAATTGTGAAAAACTTCTTCTGCGGGCCTCAATCAAAGAGATTCGAAAGGTACACAAACTCATAACAAACTTAAGCGTTAATACAAAAAAACTTAGGATACCGCTTGTACGATTCAATGCTCATCATTTCTCACGGCTTCAGCAAAAGAGCTTTAAATTTTAAAACAAGGTGCCATTAATTTATTTTTGTTTTCTGTTGTACATATTGAAGTTTTTTTGTAGCAATAAAATTTTATATAATATTATTAAAGGGGGAGGAAGGCCGAGATTGGGGCGAGTTATCGCAAAAAATTTTTTTCGACAAACGTAAAAAATGTTTTGCAATACTGTTTTCGAGGAAAAATCGAAAAAAAATTTCGATTTTTTCTCGAAAACAGTATTTTTTCCATCGTTTCGAGCATTTTTTACGTTTGTCGAAAAAATTTTGGAAAAATTTTTTGCGATGACTCGCCTCAATCAGCCCTTCTCCCAAGAATAGAAAATGTTTTTTATATAATACTGACTCGTATAACACGTATTGTCCAGAGTAAAAGCTTTTCAAGGACCAGTCCAGTTTGTACAAAAATTTTGGAGATAGTTCCCTTTAACCCCACATTTATCGTAAAAAAAATTTTTTTAAATCTTCCACAACTTTTTCATAAAATTTTTGGAACCTGGTCAAAATCCCAAATATCCGAATGAAATCAGGATTCTGAATATAGATTCTGAATACGGATTCGGATTCAGAATCCGGATTCTGATTCTGAATATGGATTCTGAATATAGATTCTGAATTCGAATTCTGAAACCGGATTCTGATTCTGAACCCGGATTCTGATCGGATTCTGAACCTGGATTCTGATTCTGAATATGGATTTTGATTTTGAATCCGGATTCGGAAACCGGATTCTGAACCCAGATTCTGAATCCGAATCAGAATCCGTATTCAGAATCAGAATCCATATTCAGAATCTATATTCAGAATCCATATTCAGAATCAGAATCTGTATTAAGAATCAGAATCCGGATTCTGAATCCGAATCCATATTCAGAATCCTGATTTCATTCGGATATTTGGGATTTTGACCAGGTTCCAAAAATTTTATAAAAAAGTTGTGGAAGATTTAAAAAAATTTTTTTACGATAAATGTGGGGTTAAAGGGAACTATCTCCAAAATTTTTTATAAGAAAGTTCATGTTGTGGCGATCAACTTGTGCGTTGGAAGTAAATTCGAATTCGTTAACCCTTTGGCGATAAATAAGAAACAAAATTCCATGAAAAATTTAAACGAGTTTGTGTATTGAAGCGAAGGGATTGATCATCAATATGATCTGTGTATTGAAACGATTAATCAAATTCAGTAGATTTCTATTTTTGTTGCCAATCGATTGTACTCACGAAGAGCTATCCAACGAGTGGTCAATCGATTTTTTCACAC
>OZJO01011405.1:0-14729 GCA_900406225.1 Acrobeloides nanus | reverse complement strand
CAAGCTTGAATCCTGGATACACCACTCCGATATTTTACCTTTTCTACAACCCCAGCACCTTCGGATCCACCGATGACGGGAAAATCCGTTTTTATTGGATATAATCCTTGAATTTTAATCAAATCCAATGGGTTGATGGGAGATGCTAGCCATTTGACTAACACTTCGTTTGCACCAAGTTCTTGATTTACTTTGGTCTCGGATAAGGATAAAACCTAAAAATATCGATATCAAATAAAAGAGCGATTCTCTTGGGGTATAAAGTCCGTGGGGTCTTTTCTGGCTACGTCACGGTTCCACAAGACTTACTTCATTCGGTTTCCCATATCTTTCGTACACGATTGATCGACTAGAAATCTGTGCCATTTTCGATAATAAACGTATTTTCGTGATAGAAACGTATAGGTTTTTGTGTTTCACTATAAATTTGGATGTATTAATATAGGGTGACTCAAAGGCAAAAGAAAATAGTCCTCGACACAGCACGGCACCGAAACGACGCATATTGTTTATCAAATCGATTAAAGAGAAAAAAAATATGCACAAAGTGTACTAACAAAAAGACCCGAATGTCAACAATGACCGGTAAAATGACGAGAGAACAAATTCAATCGATAAGGGGGTTTTATAAACGCGGCAATTTCTAGATTTCACAGCGCTCTAAGAAGTTTACAGCGTCGTCAAATTTGTAAGCAGCACTGCGTACAGTGCTGTAAAATTTTCACAGCGCCTCTATGAAATTCGATAAAAATTTTTTAAATGCTCTACTCCTTTTAAACTACGATACTAAAATTTCGGTTTTGAAAAAAAAATTTTTTATTTTTAAAACCACTTTCGAATTTTTACACTTCTTTCAAACTTGCAAGGTTTATAACTTTTCACCGAAGCCTCCATTTTCAATGGTTGACCACTCAATCGATTCATCTCGAGATTAGAAATATCGTGACAGAGCGTTTTTTTAATTTGCTATCAAAAATAAAAAGTTATACCCTCAAAAAAGGTTCGTGACGTTAAAACGTATGCATTTTTTGTGTATAACTTTTTATTTTTAATCGAAAATTAAAAAATCGCTCTGTCACACTTTTCCTATACTCGAGACGAATCCAACGAGTGGTTGATCGCCTAAAATTGACATGTCGGTGAAAAGTTATAAGCTTTGGAAGTTGTGCTAATACGTCTTTTTATTTGGTAGCTTAGTTCTTATTCTTTTCAAAATTTCAATTTACAATCCTCTGTGGTGCAGTGGCGAAGCCGTCGGCCGTTGCACACAATGGATCCAGGTTCGACTCCCAACTCCGGCAAAAAGTTTTTGCTCAAAAAAATTTTTTAAATTGAATCAAAAGTTGCCGGATTCGATTGGGGCGTGTTCAAAATGTACAAATTTATGTCTATAAATGCTTCAGAAATTAAAATAAGTTGATTTCAACCCGAATTTCGCTTGACCCCATTTTGGCTAACTTTGGACAGGTGTGACAGCGCTGTAAAAAACTTACAACGCAAATAGAATTTTGCAACGATGCATACTGCGATGTAAACAATGTTGCAAAAAATTTACAGGATTGTCGCAGCGCTGCAATTTTTTACGACGAGAAGACAGTTTTAACGGCTATAGAAAGAGGTAGTGCGTAACTGGTTTTTTAGAGAAAATTTTTGAAAAAATTATCTAATTCTCTTTTTAAAATGCCTCACTTATTTATATCATTTCTACATGAACATCATTTCCTTTTGTCAGCTAGTTCTTATCCTTATTAGAGAAATAATACCGCCCACAGATTTGCGGTTCTTTACCCAGAAAAATATTCACTTGGCGCCGAGATGTCGACAATAGCTGATAAGGGGTGAGAGGTCAGATGCGACCTCTCACGAGAAGAAGGGTTATTATGACCCATTTCTATACCATTCCATACATGCACTGTTTTTATCTTTATTTCATTGTGTCATGACGATATGTAAAAATAAAAAGCAATCTTTGATTAAAATATGATGCGATGTAAAAATCGTGTCATGAACGTAAATATTTTTTGCGTATAAAATATGTTCCTGGGTACAAAGTATTTTTTAAGATATTCTTTTTTGCGAACAGATTTTTTCTTGCGCACTTTGTACTGATTTTACTAACGAATATATCGAATGTATACCCGCAAGAGCAAAAATAAAGATCAACATGCAAAAAACATCTTTCAATCGTTTTTTTCTCACTTTTTCACCAATTTTATCCATTATTTCACTTTTTTCATGCTCATTTAAGCATTTAAAATGGTTCAACCACTTGATCTTCATCAGATGAATTATATGGAATTATGCGAAAAACTGCGATTAACGGATAGTGAATTTGAAAATTGGATGGAGACTTTGGGATTGATCCACAGATCGAGAACGTGTGTAAACTGTCAAGAACCTATGAGAGATATGAAACAAGGAAGAGGAAAATATTGGATTTGTGAAAAGAACGTGGACGTCGTGTTCGTCGTCATGGACGTTGGATATTCGGTAGCACAGAGCGTGGCAGTAATCGCTCCTTTATGGCTCTTGTACATAGATGTCGAGCAGTCGACCTGCTTCCGACTATACACTATGTCCGCCAATCTACCATTTACTCAGACGAATGGCCGGCGTATCAGGGCATTGTCCGTCTTCCTGGATGGTTATTGCATCAGCGAATTCATCATAACCGTCATTTTGTAGATCCGATTACACATTATCATACTCAAAACATCGAAAGAAAATGGGGCGAATTCAAGGCTCTTATCTGTCAGAGAAAAGTGGTAGATTTCGATCTAAGTAATTCTGGATTGGTTAGCCGAATCAGAATCGGCTGAATTTCTGGATCGGCTACGACATATATAAAGCGATCTTAGGGACCATCTACTTACTGACGCCGGCATGGGAAGGGGTCGAAAAAATCTGACGCTCCCTATAAAAATACCAAAAATTACAATGGAGAAATCTGACAAAGGGAGAGAATTGGACGGATTTTAAGTTGACGTCAGTAAGCGGATGGCCTCTTATTGACTTTATAGAAAAAACAAATTTTTTTTGTTTTGATGGATGTGTCAAACATCACTTGTTTTTTCAGCTAGTACTTAACCTTATCATAATGAATTAATCTATTTACATCGCAGTATACATCGACTCAAAGACAAAAGAAACAAGTGATGTCATGCTTCGAATTTTAACCCTCGACACAGCACGGCACCGAAACGACACATATTGTTTATCTAATCATTAAAGAACAAAATATGAACAAGTGTACTAACAACAAACCCAAATGTCAACAATGAACCGATATAGCCCACTCGTTTCCGGTTCTTTACCCGGATCAATATTTAGTGGGCGCCGAACTGTCAACAGTGGCTGATAAATTATAAAAGTCTAAACGCGATATAAGACAAAGACAATTGTGAGCCATTTTTGAATACCACTTGATATTGTGCATTGTTTTTATGATTGGAATGTATGTCGAAAGCTTTCGGAAGTGGCCGATAAGAGGAGTAAGGGTTAAATGTCATTTTTGAATACCACTTGCTAATGTGCACTGTTTTTATGATTGGAATGTATGTCGAAAGCTTTTGGAAGTGGCCGATAAAAGGAGTAAGGATCGAGACGTCTACTTATCAGCAAATGGATTAAGTCAGCGATCAGTAAATGAAATTCAATAGGCAAACAACCGGAAACGAGTGTGCTAGTAAGGGTTAAATGCGAGATAAGAACAATGCCTGATAAGCAATTGCGGGCTATTTTGATATCATTTCGTTCAAGGAACATAATGACGATCATATAAGTCTTTCTTTGTCTTTGCCTATTGAGTTCCATTTACTGATCACTGACTCAATCCATTTGCTGATAAGTAGACGTCCCGATCTTTGGCGTCAAACTAACGAGTATTTAACGCATCCCTTTCAGAGACCTACATTATACGATGCCTATATGCAAAATATAGGTAAAATTTAAGGCCAAAACCGACTTGTTTTAAGTTTTTAATTTTTTAGCAGCGTGTAGGAAAATGATCCGAATGTAAATATAAAATCAAATTTTAGTCATGAAATCCTCGTTTTTATCGTCGAAAAAATTTCTTGCATTTGCAATCATTCTCCTAGGTGTTTATTTGAACTGGAGATGGAGAAAACCCGGAATCCCGCCGAATTTGCTCGGCAATCGTGTGGATTTTTACCCGGAATTCATTGACAAAGAGGTGCAACAAGAGTTATTGGAAATTATGAAGGGGTTGAAAGTGTTTCCTGCCAGTTTTCAAGGGTCACAAGTACATTTAAATTTAAAAATAAGATAAACAATTTTGTACAGTTTAACACGACAACCTACGAACACATTGGAGAAGCCGAACCCTTTGACCCTGAAAAAGGATGCACTAATCCATATCTGATCCCGAACGCCGCTCGAACTCTGTGCACTCTACCAACTCGATTCGATTTTTTAAGAAATTGGATGATTTATGGGGGAATTGATGGATTGAAAGAGAATTTCGATGTAGTCATATGTTTTCAAATATATTTACAGGGTGTCCGTCAATGAATGCCGGACAGTTGGTCGACTCGGACACTTGGCCGACCAGACAGTTGGTCGACTCGGACCTAAGGCCTAAGCTAGGCCTAAAGCCTAAGCCTAAAGTCCCCCTGTCCGAGTTGGCCAACTGTCCGGTCGACCAAGTGTCCGATCGACCAACTGTCCGGGTCGACCAAGTGTCCGAGTCGACCAACTGTCCGACAACGCCGTCAATTATGCGAACATCGTGATTTTACATTTTTTTATTACTCAAAACCAACAAAAAACAATTTATAACAACAAAACAAATAGAGTTATTCTAAATGGCCACCTTTGGTATCGATGCAGGCCTTCAGGCGCTTCGGGAAGTTGTCTACGATCTTCACCAGAGTATCCAGGGTGATTTCTTTCCAGGCCTTCTTCAACGCCTTTTTCAGAGATTCAACGTTCGGATGGGGCTTCTGGCACGCTTTTTCTTCTAGGATGCTCCACACGGCGTAGTCAAGAGGGTTCAAATCCGGAAGGTTCGGTTGCCAATCACCGATCGGGTTGCGCCAGTGGGGGGTCGACAGTGATGACGTCGGGGCAGTTGTCACGGAGAAAGTCTTGGGTCTCATAAGCTTTAAGGTTTCGTTCGTTCATTCCTTTAGCTCGTTGGACGTTTCTTCGGCTTCTTGCTATCTTCTTTGGGCCCCTTCCCTTTCGGTCTTCGTGACTTCCAGTCTCTTCAAATCTCTTGATGGCTTTGTTGACGGTTCCCAGTGCTATACCAAGAAAATCGGCAATTTCACGCTGTGTTTTTCCTCGATCGTGCACACGAATAATAGCTTCTCTCAAATTCTTATAGCCTTTCATTTTATATCTATAAAAAATAAGTTTAGAATACATATTTGAGTAATAAAAAAAATGTAAAATCACGATGTTCACATAATTGACGGACATCCTGTAAGCTTAGGAATAGGCTTAGGCTTGCTTAGATTTAGTTTTAAGCTTGGCTAAGACTCAATAAAATCTTTTTTTTGCGAAAATTTTCTAAAAATTGGCATAATTTTAGATGTTGGCCACAAGAATACAGTCATTTGGTCAATATATTTTCAATATTCAAGATTATCCGGTTATGATGGAAAAGTTATTTTTCTCGGAAAAATTTATTAAAGCTGCGAAAAAAATTTGCCCATCCGAAAAACAAGTTTTGGATCCCTATTCATTCCATTTTGTCATACAGGTTTGTTCAAGTCTGACTTGTTTTCGATTTTATTCTCGTCTAGATTCCCGGACAAGCTCTACCCATCCATATAGACTCTCAATACATGGAAGATGCCTCACGATTCCATTACCCAGCATGGTTGCCGACAATTATGGCCGCATCGGGACTGTATCAAGACAAGTTGATCGAACAAGTTCAAGTAAGCACGAAGAAATAACTTTTTTAGTCGAATTTTAGGGTGTGTTATATCTACATGAATGGAATGATACGGATATTGGAGGTCATTTTGCGATGTATACCAGGTATTGTTAATTTTGACGATTCTGATGGGTGAAATTTAGAGATGACAACACTCCCGACTATGAAATTCCTTACCCCCGAGGTGTTGGACTTGTAGATGGTTCTAGAACGATGCATGCATCGACCGTCTTTAAACCGAATGCCTATTTGCCAATTTTACCAAAAGATGCGGAAAATGAGCTAGTATATCAAGAAGAAGGGGATATCTGGGAGTTGCAATCGGATGAGAAAGTATTAAATAGGTAATGCAAAACAATTTATGCAAATTTCATTAACCCATTTTTGAAATTCTCTAACATAACTGATCCGTAATTTTTATAAGAAATTAGAAATTTTAGATACAAAACCAATGAATTTCGAATCACTCTTGTCTATCGATCACGTTGTTTTGCGTCTGAAGAGAAGCGTCAATCTTTCCGAGAATCGCATAAAAGTGGTAAGAATGTGCGGCCGATCGAAATCGTCTTGGACGAGCTCAAATCCGCGTTGATCTCAAGGTTTGGTTATACGAAAGAAGAACTAGATGCCATGCCGAGACTTCAATTAGCCAATGTGTTAGCGAATAGGTTTTTGAACTATCCACGACCCGTCAATGCCATTATTCCATTTAATTATTGCGCTTTGCCAGTTATTATGCCGTGGACGGATATATTTTTCAAATTGATATGTTAATTTATACTAACGGTGATTGTACATACGATCTAAGGTGTAAAAATATGATAAACTTTATGTATTCGTAATAAAAAATCTTTCGAATTTTTTCAATCGTGTCAGATTGCTATAAAATTGAAGAGCGAGTAAAAAATTTACCATTTTTTTTAGTCGCGGGTTTTCGGCTATGACGAATCGATTGGCAATGGTTTTGTGAGCCAATAATTCTATTTTAGTCGTCAAAATCATTGGCGGATAGCTGCAGCTTCATGTAGAGATGTTGAAGATTAAGGTCTTGAAGTTCTTCAATTGGATTATTCATTTTAGTATTTTCACTAAAAAGCAGGATAAAACTAAAAGCAAATGAGAAAAAATAATTTTAAAAAACCATCGCAATCGATTCGCCATAGCCAAAAATCCCCGATTAGAAAATTTCAGACCAAATTGGCATCAATTTGACATAAAAAACACCTTTTGAAAATTTTTCAAGAAAATCAATTTTAAGAACAATCAGAGGTGCTAGTCGATATAGGGTTAAGAAAAAATTTTCAGACATCAGGAGTGCGTTTTTTGGATTTCCCGCATCGAAAAACCCATATAACATTTTTTAAGAAAATTTTATGAAAAAATAGCCCTGTCGTTTGCGGCAGCTAATGCTTAGTAGTACCGAATTGTTTTATGTACCGAGCTTTCGCCATAATAATGGTTGGGGTAATATGGCGCTTGAGAATCAACATTAACTAGCAAAAATGGAAAAAGCATCACGACAAAGAGTACCATCTTTCCCATAAAACTATCAGAGACTTTGTGTAAGCTTAAATATAAGGAAGAATAACTCGTCGGATACGAAGGCAAAAAAAATTCGCAAAAAAAACTTTTATTCATCACAAAAAATCGTTCATCCCTGTTGTCTAGTAGTACAAAACCTTCGATATTTTTCACAGCCCTTGGCAACATTCGGTTGAACTAACGCGAATGGATTATTACAATATCCAACGGCAAAATTCCTAAATTGTGCACAAATTCGTTGTGTTGATTGCTGAATGCCAATCACGGTTGGCCGATCGGTTGGTGTCACCGGCTTCTCGGGAATTGGCACATTACATCTTTCCGAGTACACTGGGCAAAACACGGCGGCACGCTGACCAAACCGAAACGGATCTGGGCAAACGTAGAGGAAACGCTGCTTGTACTCCTGGCAAAACTGGCTATAGTCTCGTCTGGTGCTCGCCACCACTGGTCTTTCTGTGGATTCAATTTGTCTAGAAAAACGAATATACTGATTTAGATCAATTTTATGCAGGATCCCCCTTATGTTTTTGCCCAAATTTTCGAAAAAATTTCGAAAAAAACTATATATAAGGGGGGACTAAGGTAAAAAGATTTTTTGAAAATGTTCCCCCTCCATTCTTAGAGTCTGGCTACGCCGCTGTTATGCACATACCTGCTTATACCCACTGGTTGATCTGGGTCACTCTCATGAATTTGAAAGCATACATTTTCGAACGCAACACAAAATTCATTACTTTGTTTCAAATCAGGACGCCGACTACATTCATTTCTATATTCTTCACGGAGCTCACGGCAAGCTGCCTAAAAATTTTGATGCAGAATATTCTTTTATCATAAATTTCAAACATCTTGTTTAGTGATAGATCCCGAGTCCGCGATCGAACTCTTGGCCGGGACGGGATGCACCATTTTTGGGACGGGATTAAGATTTTCGGGATGGAATGGGATTTTTCAAAACTCATTAAAAACAATTTTTCATTTAAAAATTGTTTAATCTCAATTCATGAGTTTAACCAAACAGTGCCGCAGTTGCGAAATTTGTTGGATAATATTTGTTTTAAAGCCGAAAATGGTTCAGAAAATAGTGATTTTTGGTTGGAAAAAATAGAAAATTTGGCTAAAAAAGCAATATTTAGGGGTGTAAATTTATCCCGGAACGGGATTTAGAGTTCAGGATGGGACAGGATCAGGTTTTGGTAAATTTTTTCGGGATGGGATCTAACACTAGTCTTGTTAACATGAATTTTAATGGCTTACAAACCTACAGCATCTTTGTCTTTATCAGAAGCCCGGCGATTTCGGATTAACAAATCTGCGTATTCGAAAGCAACCAGGCATTGTATACCAACAACAACAAACACGCCTAAAACCTTAAAGTGACCAAAGATTCGCAAATATATCCTGTACAAACGAACCTTGGAATAAACAACTGCGCAGTCCGATAGAAAACATTGCAAGAGAAGCAGACTAAAGAAAACGATGAAAGAAACGCCTCTGGGCCAACGGGGTTCGCATCTAAATGGGAAACCAGTTAATTTGGGAAGGAAGGAAATAAATCCCGTTTTGATTTTAAATTTCTTATTGGCCAACTGTAAAAAAAGGAAATAATCGCGTTTAAAAATTTAAGGATGAGAATAGTTTTTTCACCTAGGACCATCCTTAAATTACGTTTGATAGCTCGTTCGATAGCCACCGTCACCGAATTTTGTTTGTAAAAAAAATTATTAAAAAATATTTTATTTTCAATTTTTTAGTCCAAAAATACTAGAAAATTACGATTTTTCCTTATTTTCAAAACTTTGCCAAAAATCGAGTATATGACGGATTTCTCCAAGGGAATCTTGAGGTTGATATACATTTCGAAAGTAAACATTTCGAAAGTAACATTTCGAAAGTGATTGAGACCCCTTGTGATTTTTCGAAAGTAATATAGAATCTTAAGTGGCGGGTTCGAATCCCGCTCTGAGCCAAATTTTTTTATTTATTACAAAATCCAAATTTTCGTTTCGATAATTAGTTTTTTTTAAAAATCAGATAGTCACTTTCGAAATGTTAACTTTCGAAATGTGTCCTGAACTTTCGAAACGTTTACTTTCGAAATGTATATCAACCAATCTTGAAAGATGGGAATCTGAGGAATTTTTTACAAAAGAAATTATTGAAAAAGCTTTTAAAATTGCGGAGATATGATTTTTGAAAATTATGCTTTTTTTCGATGTTTTCCTTATTTTCAAAGAAGTGCAAAAATTGAAAAAAGCATAATTTTCAAAAATTCATATCTCCGCGATTTTAAAAGCTTTTTCAATAATTCTTTTTATAAAAAATACCTCAGGATCCAAACTTTCAGGATTGCTGTCGCTCGAAGAAATCCGAACTATACTCGATTTTTGGCAAATTTTTGAAAATAGGCAAATTTAAGGAAAATTGGAAAATTCACCAACTTCAAAAATCCATATCTTGTCGAAAATAAAATATTTTTTAATAATTGTTTTCATAAAAGAAAGTTGGGATTCTGAGGTATTTTTTACAAAAAGAATTATTGAAAAAGCTGTTAAAATCGCGGAGATATGAATTTTTGAAAATTATGCTTTTTTTCAATTTTTGCACTTTTTTGAAAATAAGGAAAACATCGAAAAGATCTAGATCCTCCCCCCCTCCGTGTGGGAGGAGGGTCTAGATCTAGACTCCCTATGCATCTATACTATTATATGATTCAATTTGTATTAAATAGTTAAAAATTTTATGCTATTATGAATGAAAATAAAATTATGTCGTTATACAAATAAAGTATATGTATGGTATAGTTAAAATTTAATAATATGGCCCAAGATTTTCCATTTTATCTTGTGGTATAGGCAGAAATGCTAGATTATGTTTTCCTTTTGCGATCAACGCATCATCCACTTGTCGACGAAACTCAATTTCCGTAAATGCCATTGTCCGCCCTACCTTAAGAACGGTCGCCGTGATTATAAGATTTTCACCAATTTTGGCGGGTAGAAAATAGCTAAAAACAAGAGTTTCTTTCAAAATTTTCCTATGTAAAGCATACCTAACCGATAGATCGGTTGATGACATTGGGATATTCTTGTGTGTAACGGCCACCGCCCTACTGGTAACAATATCAACAAGAGCCGCCGTTTGGCCACCATGCAATGTTCCTTTGTTATTCACATGATCTTTTCCGACCACCATTTCAACGACTATACTGCTTGAAGTAGCGGCTACTGGGTATATCTAAAAAGAAAAAAGATTTATATACTACTTCATATACCATACCTCTTTCGCAGCCTTGTTAAAATTATTTGATGTTTTCAACCTGTAAATAATCTGTTCCAATCGTTGTTGATAAATGTTGTTATCATTCTTTGGCAATAAATCCATCAACAACGGATCAAAAAGTGGCTTGTTGGCTGGTAGCGTTTGAAAAATGTTGGATGTACTTGACTCGATTCCAGTTCCCATTGTTATAAGGCGTTTGAAGAGTTTTAGGCTAGCAGCACCTTTCATGGTTAAAGATTATTTATTAAACAAAGATTCTCAATAACAATCCTTTATAGACTAAATTTTACGCCAAATCTTCGTGCTTTTATATTCGTTTTTCAACTTTTGCAGCGCGTCCTGAGTCATCAGTTTTAAGATAAAAAACGCACTAGTTATGAAATCATAGGACTTAGGACTTTTTCAACGTCTCATTAGACATTGTTTATCATTCGCTTTCGAATGCCATACATATAGACATAGCAGAACAAAATAAAGAATTTTTTTTCGAAAAAATCTCCACGTCACTTACGGCTCTTAATGTTTAGTAGTACCGATAAAATGAATCAATTGTTCATAGTACACAATGTCGCATTTGGCATTTCGTTTCTTTATCAGCTATTATTGAAATTTTAGGCGCCAGTTACGCCACTAGATTTGACCCCAGCAAAGGCACAGTTTCAAATTTCCAATTAGGAGGTAAGCCAGTGACGAGGCTAAAAGGGTCGATAAGGCGTCGGCCTTCGACCGGAAACAATTTCTTTACTCTTCCTTATCTTCTTGATTTTTCTTAAGAAATTCAGCCTATGAGGGGAAGGGCTATTAGCTCTCCCCCTATCGCTACGTCACTGAGGTAAGCCCAGCCGAGCAAAAAAATCATAAGGAGAGGGGTATGACGCTTTTTTGGAGATCAAAAATTTTTCCTAAAAATCGCAAGGAGAATTATCATATGTAATTTTTTCGGCCCTTTGGGCCAAATGGGGATAAGTTACTTTCATTTTCTTACGCTCAAAATTACGCTCTTAAAAAACAGACCAATTCTACTAGAATTAAAAAACAATTCCAAAGGAAACTTTTTGAGAGCGTTATTGATTTTGCTCGAAATTTTTGCCCATTAGTATTTTCATGCAAAAAACACGAACTCGATGGTTTTAATTTGTGAAAACCGCCCAAAAAACGAGATCTGAACAAATTTTTACATGCGGCGCCGCTCCTAAGTTTACGTCGATGCTGACGGCCTAAACCTAAATATAAGTATTTCTAAACATTTTATACGTTATTAGGCTTAGGCCGCCAACGAACTTAATAGCGGCGCCGCAGGCGCCGGTACGCGACTTTGGAGCCACGGCCAACGCTCGGAATCGGAAATAGGGATGCGTTTTTATTTAGGCTAAGCGGCAGCGAGGCGCGCGCCGATCTGCCGCTTAGCCTAAATAAAAACGCATCCCTATTTTCAATTTCAATTGTGGTCAATACCTACTTTTGGATTAGGCCGAACATACCGTGCTGTAACTCACGATGTTTCTTCAAATTTCGATTGTGGTCAATAAAACTCACTATGTTTCTTAAACTATACTTAGCTAAGATTAGGCTTACTGGAGAATGATTTAGGCTTTATTTTCGCAGTCTTAGGCCATTTTGGGGTGTTGAAAAAGATGGTGAAAACTTGATTTTTTGAATTTTTAGCTTGGGGGGATTCTGATAAATTTATGCAGAATCCCCCCCCCCCTCACTATGAAGATAATGCATGAATAACGAAAAATCAATAGCTTTAGGGCCTTCTGGTGATACTAAAACAATTAGACTAGAAGAATCAGAAATGGGAAAATTTTTACTCTACTCGGCCCAGATGGGCAAGACATTGGATTTGATTTTGTGCGAATAACATTTTCATTTTGTATTCTTTTATCTATTTTTTAAATAAATTTGTTATTGGACTCATAAAACTTTATGGGACTCATAAAAATCCATTGGACTCATATTGTCAACTAGTACCGTCTTCACGATTCGGAAGCATTGAACGAAAATACCCCTGGCAAAAAATTTTGATCAAAATCGGAAGAAGAAAATAATTTTGATACGAGCGGGAGTCGAATCCTTCTCGACTTTTGGATTATTGGCCGGCGCCTTGCTAGATCACTTAGCCACAAAAAATCGGCTTTGCTCGACATTTTCGACAACCGTGCAAAGAGTTGCAGCCACTCGGCCAGATCACTCCCATTTTCGACCTCTGCGACAAATTAGCCACGATGTTTTTGAACTGTTTGAGTGTAAACTAACCTTTTTTTAACGAAAATTTTCTTCAATTTTTAAAAGAAGAATCGACTTCGTTTCAGACTTTTTGTGGTAGAACTAACTTTTTTGAACTTTTCATGCGAGGACTGCTTTTCAATCTCTTTTTTTGCGAACACATATTTTCTTTTGAACTAGAAACATAATTTATTGTCTCGACTATTTAACGCGTTAAAAATTCAAAAGAACATATATATTACATATGAATAATTTTTTTGCAAAATTCAAAATGATCAAAGACTCGCTTCAGGATGTAGAAGAAGAAGTTNTCAAAAGAACACATATATTACATATGAATAATTTTTTTGCAAAATTCAAAATGATCAAAGACTCGCTTCAGGATGTAGAAGAAGAAGTTGTTTTCCGTGTTTTCCATCGAGCGTTTTGTTAATCGCTTCCATATAATTTTCCATTTTATGAACTTCAACTGGAGTTGGTTTTAAGTGACCATCGAGAATCAGTTTCTAAAAAATTGTTTGCCTCAAAAATTTCATAAAATCACTCACTTGAACATGGTCATACAATTCCTGAACCGCCCGTTTATCGGCTGTGCTCAAAAACACCGTTATGGATATACCGACCACCTTGATATTTTTAAAAAGCAAACTGGGTGTTGTAATCTCGTGGTTTTGTTTACTCATACCACCTAAAAACCTGATAAACCTTATAAACCTTTCATTCTTTTACCATAGACAACCATAGTCCCGCCAAGGCCCAATGCATTCGAAACAGTTACAGAACTTTTACCACCAACTCCATTTAACGCCAATTTTATGGGCTTGTCAAGGGATTTTAGGAAATCCGGGTTTTCGTTAAATTCTTCTTCTGTCAAGACATAATTGGCACCTAGTTGTTGAAGTTCATTTTTTAAGTCATCAACATTCGGGCGGTTTCGGATTAGGTTGATTGATATTAATCCGAATGCTGAAATTAAGGATTTTATTAAAAAATTTTAGCTTGTCCTTGAATTTTTTCTCGGGCCGATGGCTACCGTAGTGGTCAAAAGTCTTTTTACAGGATTAAGACGGTCGCAGATCGGCAACGGAAAATGATATCAAGTTTTTTTTTCAAAAATTCTCCTTTTTTCATAAGGAATTCGGGAAAACTATTTACGGAAAAAATTTTTCGGAATATAGGTAAAACCTAAGGTTTTTGCTGGGATACGTCTAGTAACGTTTTACTCGAAAGAATTTTGATTGATGATAGGGAATATGCTATATAAAGAATTATTGAAAAATATTTTATTTTCGTCGAGATATGGCCTTTTGAATTTTTTTAAAAGTTTAAAAAATTTTAAGTCTTACATTCAAAAATCCACCAAAAATCAAAATTAAGTCAATTTTCTTCGAGCGACCACTTTTTGGATAGCTAAGCGTATGAGGAACATTATGTAAAAGAAATTATTGACAGTGACTTCGATTTCACGGAGATATGATTTTTTGAAAAAAATTTCATTTTTTCAACTTTTTCAAATTCAAAGGGCCATAACTCAGCGGAAATAAAATATTTTTCAATAATTTTTTTTATAGCATATTCCCTATCATCAGGGCTATCCAAAAAATGGTGGCTCGAAGAAATCCGATTTAAACTCGATTTTTAAAAGAGCAATCATTAACACCTTCTAATAGAGCCCCATGGGGTTCTATTAGCACGTCCAGATCAACGTCAAATTTTTGTATGAAATAAAAATTCATATAAAAATGAGTAGTTCTGTAAAAAAAAATAG
>OZJO01011404.1:1407-16895 GCA_900406225.1 Acrobeloides nanus | reverse complement strand
CAAGGAATATTTATTAAAAAATTTCATGTAAATTCGATGTAAATTACTCGAGATATGGCACTTCAAACTTTGCAATTTTAGCTGAAAATACTGGGGTGAGGTTATATTTATGTCCACCAGTGTATGCCTTGTCTTTTATAAATGTTTCTGATAAAAGGATTTAGCGTCAGATAGTGGACCCTGAGGCAACTCTAACTTTGCCTGATTTTCAATAAAATCGAGTTTATTGAAACAATTGGTAATGAAGCATAAAATTTGTTGCCTGATTCAATCGTTTCCGGAAATATTTCCAACTTTCCAGAAGACGGAAAATAGAAACGTTTCCATTGTGCAACCCTAGCCACGGCCCATTCGCCACGATTTTGGTTGTCTATTAAAACGACTCTTGCAAATCAGGCAATTAAATTGCCTGATTTGCAAGAATCGTTTCAATAAACAACCAAAATCGTGGCAAATAGGTCGTGACAAAGGCCCCTATGCCCTAAAACGGTTGGGAACAAAACGGTGCCGATCCGCTACCTGTTAGAGGCAGATTCTCCGAGACGATTCCTAGCATATCCTTAACCATGTGAGTTGTTTCGAAGTAAAACTATTCTTTAGTAGCACTTGATAACGGAAGCAATTGTTCTTCGACGAACGATAAATCGTTTCGCAAGTTGTTTCCCTTTATACTCACGATTTCGATGCACCAATTATGAGAATTTCATTACCATATTTAAAGCCCATTTCAATCTATAATTCAGAAAACTTTCTTAAAAGTTAGGAGTGATCCCGTTCGATCTGGCGAGTTAAACAACGTTGGGCCCAAGGGTTCGATCTCGCTCGGAGCCAAATCTTTTTGCAGTGTCCAAAAACAAAAAAAATTTTTCTAGAGGTAATTTTATGCGGGGAATAGATTGCGCACATTCCCGAAGCCTAAAAACGCTTCCCCGACCCTGATTCAGGGAATACAAAGTTTTTGCGCCATTTTTTGGGTATAACCGTCGTAGGATACCTTCCAGTGGTCAAAATCGAAAAATTCCCTCGGATTCGTGTCCCCCATGTCGAAAAACCCCCTGACACCAAATTTCAGCCATTTTGGTGAACTTTTTGAAATTTTGAATTTGTTACCCCAAGGGGGAGGTAACTCAGTGATCAAAACTCCGTAATTATAGACAGTGACCAAAAACCTTGGTGACCAACAGTCGTGGCCAAAGTCCTAGTGTCTCCCCCCCCCCCTCATGAGAGACGGCTCCGAGCGGCGGATGACTCCAAAATGCCGGTGATTCATAGCGGCCAGGGTTGCCATTTTTACTTAAATTTAAGTAATTTACTTAAATTTGACCCTAAAAACTTAAATGATTTAAGTACTTAATTTTTACTTAAATTTGAAAATTTTACTTAAATCATTTAAGTTACTATCTTTGTGCGAAATTTAAAAAAAAACTCCTTAATTGAATAAAAATTTGATTGTTGAAACGATTATTCAAACATTACAAAATTCAAAAATTTGAAAATCAATGATCCGAAAATTATTTAAATACAATCACGCAGGGATACAAGCAACTTGTTACAATTTGCTTGCCATTATTATGTTAGAATTAACGAAATTCGTCGTTAATTTGAACGTCTGAAATTTCGGCACTATAACTTTCGCCACGTTTCATGTTCGCCACAACAACTTTCGCCACATTGCCACAAAACTATAACTTTCGCCACAACAACTTTCTCAATTAGTCTAAATTAATATGTTTATTGACACGAAAGTGGCGAAAGTTATAGTGGCGAAAGTTATGTGGCGAAAGTTATTGTGGCGAAAGTTACATGGCGAAAGTTAGTGTGGCGAAATTCGTGGCGAAAGTTATAGTGCCGAAATTTCTAACATTGCGTTTATCTAGCGTTCGACTGTTTTTGACTTTTAATTTCTAGCTTTGCATTTAGCAGATCATGCTAAAATTTTATGTCAAACTGCTTTTATTAGATAAAAATCATAAAATAAAAACATCAACTACTTTTCGCAAAAATTTAATTTGTAAAAAATTTTCTTTGTATTTAGCAGGTCATTTTAATAAGAGATTTTTCCTCAACAAATGCAAGATTTGAAAAGCTTTTCAATCTTTGCCGAGAAAGTTAAAAAAATTTGATATTTTGTTTATAGCTTTCAAAAAATGCAGCCAAAAATATCGGACTTATTCGGAAAGCCAAAACCCGTATCTACTTCAACAACTATTGAAAATATTGAAGTAAGTTTTTTTGTTTAAACTTCGATGACATACTTTTTTAAAGGAAATTATGGTATCAGATCAAGGCCAAGAAATGGAAGAAAATTCAGCTAGTCTATTTCAGCTTTCTCGACTAAATTCGATACAAGGCATCGAATTTGGTCGAGAAATCGAAGAACCCGAATTATCGGACAACTCAAACAAGGTTTGTATTTTTTTATGAATTTTGAACGAACTTTCTAACTTTTTAGTCTCCACCAAGAAAACGAATCAAGCACTCTCATGTGAATCAGAAATCAACTACGATTCGAAAATTGTTTCGCTTTGATCATACTACTACTTGGGTCTTTAAATACCAAGATTCAAATAGAAACCCCATAATTGAGGGGTTTTGTCAATTTGTTGAGGTATTTGTTATTCCTATTCAAAGTTATATTCACCTATTTAGCTAACTCGAATGGAACTTCCTAAGCACACTGAAGTCCGATGGTTAACACTAACTGAGTTAATTTCACGAGTTCTTAAGATGTGGCCAGCAATAAAATCCTACTTCTCTTCTTGTGGATCGGAGGCACATAAAGAGTTAAGAAAGATATTTTCTGAAGACCATGCACTAATTCACGAAGCTTATTTTTCTTTCTTATCTCAAGCTATGGAACAGTTTAGGCGCTTTAATGTTAAAGTGCAGGTATTTTTGAACTTTATTTTCCCTATTCAATTTTTTAGCGTGCTGATTATTCACTTGTTGAGCTTGCTCTGGATATGAACAAATTTAAGAAGAAGCTTAAAACCGATAAAGAGAACAGATATTATAGTCTTATAACTCGGAGTCTTTGAGAAAAATCGAAGAAGAACATGGCAAAAACAAACGAGAAGTGATTGAAGCAGAATTTCAGGTATATTTCACTTACAAATCAAAGAACTAACCTGTAATTGTAAGACTTTTACACATCGCCACTTGAATATTTGGAAAAATGGGTCGGTTTTATTGGTCCCTATATGAAGCTTGAATGGATGAAACTTGAAAATGAGAATTGGCAAATGAATTGGGAAAACTTCCTTGAAAGTGTTCATCTTATTGACCCTTCATTAGCAGACGATGATAAAATTTACCATGATTTTTGCGAGCTGCAAGAAACCATTCCTCAACTTATGGCTGCAAGAAACCATTCCTCAAATTTTGTCGAATAAAAAATGCTTTAAAAATTACGTTTATTTGAAAAAATTGTTTTAAAACGTTGACTTATTTTTTACTTAAATTTCATGTCTGAAAACTTAATTTTTCTTAAATTTCAACCTCAAAAACTTAAATTTAAAAATTTCATCTGGCAACCCTGATAGCGGCACTACACTCCCCTCCCCCAAAATAAAAAATGTATTTTAAATAAATTAAATTTAACAGTAAAGATATTTAAGCCTCATTTAGCACAATTTTCGGTTTTTACTTCAAATTAAAGGAACGGTGCATGCTCTAATAATGTTGAAGAATGGATTTTCGTGCCAATAATTAGATCTAATTGTAATTCAGGCAATTCTGTTGAGCAAAAAACCTTTGAAATAAAATCACAAATTCAACAAAATTGCTTGAATTGAATTTAGATCTAATTATTGGAACGAAAATCTGATTGTTCAAAATTGTTAGAGCGTGCACCGTTCCTTTAATTTCTGCCAAATTATAAGATGTCACTATTATTATACTCACTATACTGTAAAAAGCCAAAAACCTAGTATCCCCTGAATTTCAATTCAACGCATTTATTTATCGTTTAATCAACCGTTTATTGAAACAATTGTCTCATCTTCAAAATGGCAATTCACTATGAATCACAAAACAAATTCTACTCTATCAAATCACAAATTGTGAATCACAATATCAATTTTAAAATGTGATCATAAATATTTATTGTTTCTATTTATTTGGCTTTACACTCCCCTCCCCCAAAATTCGTAATAGTTTGCTATTCAATATTTTATTCTTTTTTATTTTATCATTTATATAATTATAAAAATGTCTTATAATTCCGCTCTAGTTGAATTAGTAAATAAATCAGATGCGAATCAAATTGAAGTATTGAATGGTCGTACTTCTTACCCATTTGAATACGAATCGTTTACACGACAAGAACTATTGGGACATTCCCAGTATGCAGTTTGGAAATTTACCCATAAAACGACTGGAAAAGAATTTGCTGTCAAAGTAGTACCATTACGAAAAAATAGAAATAATCTCGACCCAGCCAACTATTATCATCTTATGAACATAATGCATGAGATTGAAATTCTTCGAACCTTACGAAATCATTATAACGTAAGAAAATTTTATGGATATGGAGTTGATAAAAAAAGCGCTTTGCTTTTTATGGAACTCATGGATTGCTCTTTAGAAAATCTACTCGCTTGTGATTGTTGTCCAGCAGAAATCGCTGTTTTTCATTGACCGATAATACTCTATCTACATATTCTTCTAGATCCGGGTACTTTTTCAGAACCTCTGAGGCGGGATTTATAATTCCGTTGCGACGCGTCGTACGACCGAACTATAAACACTGTCGTACGACGTAAAAATGTACTATCGTGTCGCGACGGAAGTATAAATCCCGCCTGACTCGTAAAAAACTAAAGTATCAGCAAACAAACTAAATACGAACAATTGCCTAGTTTCTCTCTTGCGCCCTGGTTTGGAATTTGAATTTTGCGGGAAATTTATGACAAAAATAAAGCCAGATTTAATTTTCTCCAACTCAAAAATTTTATGTTAGAAATATTTTGTGAATAATAAAAATTTTCAAAATTGTATTTTGAAAAAATTTTTTGGCCCTATGACGACGAGCATTCCATCCGAACACCATGATGATGAACCAAAAACTTCGAAAGTACTCTATATATTCAAAATTTTCGACACCCTTATTGGAATTTCTATTTTAATTTTTCTCGGCACTATTTTTGGCTTTTACATGCACAACCTACATGAGGCTCGCCTATGGTTTTCTAACATTAAAGATGTCGAACGAGAGATTTCTATGCGCACCGAATCCGGTCTATATTACTCATACTATAAACAGCTCGTTCGAGCGCCAAATATGTCAAGTGGACTATACAATTTGATGCACGATACAAAAACAGAATTTCCGAGAGAAATCAATATTCTTGAAAGGTTTAATATTTATCAGGAAGTGATACTGGCAGTGTTGTATAGAAATTTTGGGAAAATTTGGTTCAAGGTACAGAATCCAATATTATTTTATGTGTATGCGTGTTTTTTCTTTGCTGGATGTACGGTGGCTGGTGTTGGATTTTTGGGTAACAAAATTTTTTTGATTTAAGATACAGTTAATCACACGTAATAAAGGAAAAGGAATAATGGTAAAACAATGAAAATTAATTTAAGATTTCTGATTACGCCAAAAACTAGGCCAAAGTCTAAGCCTAAGCTTAGGCTTAGGCCTAAGCCTAGGCTTAGGCCAAATTCTAAGACTAGGCTTAAGCCTAAGCCAAAGTCTAAGCCTAGGTTTAGGCTTAAGCCTAAGCTTAGGCTTGAGCCTAAGCCTAGGTCAAAGTCTAAGCCTAGACCAAAGTTTAAGCCTAAGCCTTTTCATTCTTATCAACTTTCTTAAATAAAATACCCAACTCAACATTTTTATAAGTTCAAAAAAATGGAAAACCTCAAATTTTAGGCTGGAAAACCTCCGGACACTGGCTATTTGGCGTGTTAGTCGCCACATGGATGTTCGCCAACCTCGACGACAGCACCCGCGTCTTTTTCACCGTGAACCTCCGCGAAATGTTCGCCTTCCCCATGTTTTGGTTCCAAAATTGTTTCACTCTATCGTTATTTTCCGTCCAAGGACCCCATTTGTTGTACATCCTATCCACTTTTTTCTTCGCCCTCCTTTGGCAATTCAACCAATTTATCCTCTTTTTACAGTCACTTTCACTTTTTGGCATGTGCCTAATTTTCCCAGAGGTGTCTCGAAAAGTTTCCAAAATTGTATTTTTGCAATCCGTGGCCTTCGTTTTTGTGATTGTAGCTCAATTTTTTCAACCCATGTTGATCACTTCTATCTCATTATCTCTCAATTTGGCAATTCTTGTTTCATTTTTGATATTTTCTTGGAATGGGTCTCACTTTTTAAGCTTTAAAATTGTTATTTTTAGGGGTATTTTTGTGATATTTTTGACGGGGGGTTTTCAAATTTTGGTCAAATTTCTTTTTCGCGTCGAGTCGGACTCGCACATTTGGAATTTTGTTAAAGCAAAATTCGGGTTTGGTGTGGATGAGCTGCCATTTGAGTCGGCTATTTACATCTGTCATGGGGCATTTCAATTTTTGGATTGGGGTTTTGTGGAAAGGACGAAGAAAACTGGTGTCTTGCCGATGTATGCATTGAGTTTACTAGTAGTAGGTTTTTCTTAAATTTTCCTATTTTTAAAAAAACGATCAAAATTGGCAAAAATTGAAAAATTCATCAAAAATTGTAAAATTCGTACAAATTGAAAAATTAGTCAAAGATCTAAAATTTTGTCAAAAATTGACAAATTCATCAAAAATGGAAAAATTTATCAAAAATTGAAAAATTCGTCAAAAATTGGAAATTTTGTCAAAAATCGAAAAATTCATCAAAAAATTGAAAAATTTATCAAAAATTGCAAAATTTGTAAAAATTGACAAATTCGTCAAAAATCGAAAACTTTTTTATACTTTTGATGCTTAAACAAAATACTTAAAAACCTTTAAACGACATACCATCATGCATAAAATTTGTGTATTGACACGAAAACCCTGATTTTCAGTAAAAAAATTTCAAATTTTGAAACTTCTATGACATTATGGGCGTCGTTTAGAGATTTTCTCGGCACCGAACACGATGGTGATGTTAATTTTATGTAGAAAATTTTTTTCTATAATTAATTCGAATTTTGATTTCAAAAAAAATTTTTCATAAACAATTTTAGATCATCGTCACCAGCCTATATTCTTGGTTGAAAAATTCTCAAGAGAAGCATGCATTTTTCAATCCAAAAATCCTATTTTTAACATTCCAATCAATCCTCTGTGGGGTGATGGCAATTTTGACGCTACGCATGAAATTTCTATGGTTTCCACAAATCGCCATTCTCGCGGCACATCTTTTATTCGCTTTGGATAAATTTATTGGGAGATTTTCAAAATATTTCTTGATACTGGCTTTAGTCGGCTCGTTGTTAAATACGCAATATGACGAGTATAAGAAACAAATGGCGAATGAACAGGTGGGTTTTTTGAACGCAAGTTTTCGTTTCAATACAAAAAACGCTATATCGACGAATTTTGGCTTTTTTGGAACACAAAATTCACCAGAAATTTTTGCCGAATTTTTTAGCCGGACGTTTTTGCTGCAAAAATTGAAAAATTCGTCAAAAATCGAAAAATTCAACAAAAATTGAAAAATTCGTCAAAAATTGAACAATTTTTGATTTTTGACGAATTTTTCGTCAAAACAATTTCGTTGTAATTTTGATGCGAGAAATCGATTGCGCGCACTCCCGAAGCTTGAAATGCTTTCCTGACCCTGTTTCAAGGAAAATATTGATTTTTTCTAAGTGTTTTTTTATTGTTAAAAACCAATATTTTCCCTGAATCAGGGTCAGGGAAGCGTTTTTAGGCTTCGGAAATGCGCGCAATCGATTCCCCGCATAAAATTACCCCTAGAGTCTTTTTTTAAACTTGCGAAAAAAAATTTTCAGAGATCTGGCTGTAAAGGTACCCCATTAAAAAATGATTAATTTAGGAATTTTATGACCCCGACACTGTCCAACTCATGGAATGGATCAAAACACTTCCCAAAACTTCCGTTTTCACCGGCTCTATGCAACTGCTCGCCGGCGTGAAGGCCTGCACCGATCGTCCTCTCACCAACCATCCTCATTTTGAAGACAAATGGCTACGTGAACGAACTCAACGCCTATATCAAATCTATGGTCGACGATCCATTCATGAAGTCCATCGAATCCTGGCCCAAGAAAAGTCCAACTATATCATATTAGAAGATAGTATATGTCTGGTTAAATCGGATGGCTGTAGTACGAATGACTTGGTGGATATGACCAACGGCCACTTGCCGGATAGTGGATATTCGAGATTTAGTACGAAGTTGAAGAAAAATGATACTCCTAGATTTTGTGATTTTATTCGGCAGCAAACACCGGAGATGCAGAGATATTTCAAGCTCGTTTTCGAAAATCGTACCTTTAGGGTTTATAAGTTAATGTAAAGATTTTGTTCATTGAAATTTTTTGTGTAAAGCGCAGTGTTTGGTAGAGCACTTTAAACTCGGTTTCATGGCGAGATTCCAAAAAGTTAGTCGCACATGGTCTAATGGTTAGGACGTTGGTCATTCATACTATTGGCTCGGGTTCGATCCCACGAAGGTCGAAATTTTTATTTTAGCAAACCATAAAAAGTTTCATTCTTTCTCAAGTTTGCCGAAAAGTATGTCAACAAGGTAAAAGGCTTAAAGGACCAGTCCAGTGGGGGGAGGGGGAAGTTGCCAATTTTTGTTGCTATTTGAAAAGTTCGTGAAAAATGGAGCATTTTTTTGTTTTTATGGCATTTTCTGAATCGTTGTAGTTTCGAGATAATTGCGTTTGAAATTGCATGTTTTCGTTGTATTACACAAACTTTTTTGAATTTTTAAATCGATTTTTTAAACTTTTATAAAATGAACATAGTAGCAATTTTTTATAGCTCGCCAAGACGAAGAAAAGGACACAAAAATTATCCAATTTAAACATTGTTTTGGGTTATTGAAACAAAAACCCCTGAATCAGAATTTTCGTTTCAATAACCCAAAACAATTTTCAAATTGGATAATTTTGGTGTCATTTTGTTCGTCTTATTCAACTATAAAAAATTGCTACCACGCCCATTTTATGAAAATTTTAAAAATCGGTGTAAAAGTCGATTTTTCCGCAAAAAATTCAAAAAAGTTTGTGTATTACAACGAAAACATGAACGCAAATTCAAATTTCAAACGCAATTATCTCGAAAACTACAACGATTCAAATCATGCCATAAAAATAAAAAATGCTCCATTTTTCATGAACTTTTCGAATATATTAATATAACTTTTCATAGTGTTTTTTTCCGAGTGGACTGGTCCTTTAAGGCCATATTTTTTTCATTTCGAACAGGCCCGAAATGCGACGCATCAAATTTGTTCCATAAATAGCTTGTTGTTATTCAAATCAATGCGGATAAAATACACGTTTGTGTCATTTTTCTCCTTTTTTCATGTCAGAACAATCGATATTTTTAAGCTAAATTAGAAATTTTGACTCGAAATGAATAAAAATGATGAAGAAAAAATCATATTAGACACATCTGGTGTTATCATGTTTGACATGATCGCGTGCTGGAAACGTCAATAATTTGAGCCCATAAAGATTATTTGTGTTCAGAATTGAGCAAAAACGCATGCATATTTGTTCAAAAATCGAATTTTTTTTCTCAAAATCGAAATTTTTGGCTCAAAAATTGAATTTTTTTCTTAAAAATTGAAATTTTTGCTCAAAATCGAATTTTTGTTCAAAAATCGAAATTTTACTCAAAATCGAATTTTTTGCTCAAAATCGAATTTTTGTTCAAAATTTGAATTTTTGTTCTCAAAAATTGTAATTAATTTTCGAAAAAATCATATTAGACACATCTAGTAGTACTATCAATATTTGACATGATCGCGAGACTGAAAACGTCAAATATTTGAGCACATCAAAACTATTTGCGTCGAGAATTGAGCGAAAACGCATGCATGTTTTTGACTTTTGACTGAATCTATACCTTTTCGCACACACCAGTTTTAATTGTTTGGCGAACGGAAGAGTCTTAAAGTGCTATTAAAAAATTTATCTACGCTTTTTTCTATTTGCTAGGTTTTTGAAAATTGTCTATTTGTTACTTTACTGCTGAATTTCGAGTCTCTTTTTAGTCATTTTTTATCCCATACATTCTTTATGCTTTATTTTTGAGATTTTTTGTATTTTATAGAGTGAGTAAAAAAGTGCATTTTGGTGATTTTTGGGGCCCGAAAATTTTTTTAGTAAAAATGACCTATATAGGGGTAATTTTATGCGGGGAATCGATTGCGAAGCACGAAAATGCTTTCTTGACCCTAATTCAGGAAATGGAGTTGTTGTATTGGAGCGAAAATCGTAAATTTTTCTTAATCATCTATACGGAGGGGGGGGGGGTAATTTTATACGGGGAATCGATTGCGCGCATTTCCGAACACTGAAAATGCTTCCTTGATTCAGGGATAATTGGGTTTTGAAGCTAATCTAAACATGGATAAATTTTCTAGACTCTGATTCAGGGAATGGAGTTGGATTTTCGGGCGAAAAAAAAATTTTTCGATTTCACGTCAATACACCAACTTTATTCATTGAACTAGTGTCAAGGGAATTTCTTCATGCTTAGAAAATGCACGCAATCGATTCTTCGTTTAAAATTACCCCCGTATGGGTGATTTCCGGGCGAAAAAAGAAAAATTTTCGATTTTCGCGTCAATACACCAACTCTATTCCCTGAATCAGGGTCAAGGAAATTTCTTCATGCTTAGAAAATGTGCGAACTCGATTCCCCGCATAAAATTACTCATATATAATTCATTTTTAGTATAAAAAAATTTTCGGTCTCAAAAAAAATTTTTCGGGCCCCAAAAATCACAAAAATGTACTTTTTCAATTCACCCTGTACAAGGTGGGCAAAAAAAGATTTTTGCGATTTTTTCAAAATTTTCATATTTTTACAAAAAAAATCCTATATGAGGTTTTTCTATGCGATAAATCTATTTCTCTCATTGCCGGACCTTTAAAGCGCCTCCCTTACGCTGAATTAGATTATTTTTTGCTAATTTTGAAAATCGTCGTCATGGTTCGGCAATGTGCACTATCGATTTCTCAGATAGAAACCTCTCCCCTTATATGGTTATTTTGGTAAAAAGTTAAAAAATATATAAATTTTTGAAAAAATCGCCCAAAAATCTCTTTTTTTTTGCCCCACCATGTACTTTTGTATCCAACATGGTATTAAAAAGTGTCTTTATTTATATTTGCCTATCAGTTTTCTTTTCGGGTATTTTCGGGCATTATTTTTTCTTTTTGGCATAATTTTTACAGTTTATTTTATTTGTCGTGTTGAAAGGAAGAGAAAAAATAGCACTTATGTACTATCCCCCAGGCTGAAAACAAAAAAAAATCAATTTTTCATCTTTTTTTTAGGTTTTGGCTTAGACCTAAGCTTAGGTTTAGACCTAGTCTTATTCATAGGCTTAAGCCTAAGCTTAGGCTTATTCCTAGGCTTAGGCTTAGGCTTATTCCTAGGCTTAAGCCTAGGCTTAGGCTTAGTCCTCGGCTTAGGCCTAAGCCTAGGCCTTGTTAGACCAGAAAAAATTGCTGAAATTTACGAAACTTTACTTAAAAAATACAAAAAAGATAAGTAAACTTGCGATAAAATTGATTTAAAAAACGCAATAAAATAAATTCGTTCAACAACTAAAATTACGCTTATATACTCAATTTTAAAATTTACATAAGTGCAAAACTTAAAAAAAGATGAAAAATAGATTTTTTTATTTTCAGCCTGGGGGCTAGTGCATAAGTATCAAAAATTTGAATTTAGGTCCGTTTGCCTTTTTGCGGCGTTTTTAACGGATTTCGTTAGACTATCAAAATATGAAATTTGAAATACTCTTTTTTTCTCTTCATTTAATAAAAAAATTAATAATCCTGCATTTTTTTCCAACTTTCTTGTATTTTTAAACTGAAAAAATAAAATTTTAGGCAACCTCAACAATTGGGATTTGGCTAAAAACACACAATTTCTTCTCTAAAAATGTATGAATTTTTCTTATTATACCGCTTTATTCTGTGGCTTTCTATATTTCCTTATGTAATTTCTGAAAGTGTACAAAGAGCAACTACTACTCCATTAAAAGAATTTACTATTCAAATTCAAGGTTATTCACCGGATACGGTATATAACTTTTACAGATAAGCTGGAAGAGGGGGCAGGTGCCTCCCCCTAGTGGGCCAAAATTTAGAAAAATACCTAAAATTAGGGTCCCCCTTATGTTTTTTGGGGAAAAATCAGCCTTTTTTGGGGAAGTGCCCCTAGACGACCCTTCTCCCTACACCACTGGGGGAAGGGGTTTACAGATTTTGAAATTTTTGGCCTGATTATATTTTTTTATATAAAAATTATTTTGTAGAATGATGATTATGTTTCTGTTAGTATACAAGCAGAACCTGGGTATATAGGTAAATCATATAAATTTTTTTGAAATTCTTAAATTTATGAAATTTTTTCAAAATTTTTTCGACAAACTTAAAAATGTTCTAAACGATGAAAAAACTGTTTTCGAGGGGGGGAAAATTTTTTTGGGGGTGTTTTTTGACCATTTTTATCTGTTTTTTATTGATTGAAACTTGCTGTAAAAAAGGCCAAAAAATACCCAAAAAATTTTTTCGATTTTTCCTCAAAAACAGTATTTTTGTTATCGTTTCGAACATTTTTGACGTTTGTCGAAAAAGTTTTTTTAATTTGGAACAAGTTCGCCTGGTTGTCGCTACTTAACGTTGACTAAACTCGGCAAAAAAAATTTTGTATTGTCTTCCGGAAATTACCCATTTAGGGGTAATTTTATACGAAAAATCGATTGCGCGCACTCTCGCAACCTGAAAACCGCAGAAAAATGATGAAAATTCGATTTTCTCGAGAAACGGAAAATGTTAGCGACCACACAGGGATGCATAGGGGATATTTGTTCATTTCTCGAGAAAATCGAATTTTCACTATTATTTCTGCGGTTTTCAGCGGGAGTGCACGCAATCGATTTTTCGCATAAAATTACCTCTAAATAGGTAATTAGGCTTGGGCTTAAGCTTGGGCTTAGGTTTGGGCTTAGATTTGGGTTTAGGCTTAGGTTTAGGCTTAGATTTGGGCTTAGGTTTGGGCTTAGGTTTGGGCCTAGGTTTGGGCTTAGGTTTGGGCTTAGATTTGGGCTTAGGTTTGGGCTTAGGGCTTTTTTATTTTTAGCTATACAAAAAATTTTTTGCCGAGTTTATTTAACGTTAGGTGACGGCAACCAGGGAACTTGCTTCAAAAATTTTTTGCGATAACTCGCCTTAATCGCCCCCTCCCTCTAAAAAATTAAATTTTTTAGTGAAATTCGAGCCATTTGCGGATGCAGATCGTGTTCATCATATGTTATTGTATGGGTGTGATCAACCAGCTTTTAATGCCCAATTTTGGAAGGGCGGTCAAACATGCGCCGGAAATTCGCATATTTTATACGCATGGGCTAGAAACGCTCCTAGTTTGACACTACCGGAAAACGTGGCGTTTCCCATAGGCAATCCAAAAGACCCAGTGAAATTTTTGGTGCTGCAAATTCATTATGCACGGCCTTTTGTTGGCAATGTTCGGGATTTTTCGGGTAAACTCATTGACATGGCGAGACTCCAAAGATATAGGGAACGGCGGTCGAAAATGAAAAAAAGTTGCGCAAAGAAAAATTTTTTTAAACGACACACCGATCGACTCATCTCGCCGAGACGAGTCGAACGAATACCATAACATGGGGTTTTCCATTCCCAATGGCTAAATTTGAAGATCAAATTTGGTTATTGAAACGAAAACTTTTGAAAGTTTTCGTCTCAATAACCAATTTCCAAATTGGATAATTTAAAACCAACGTTCCCTCAAAATTTTTCTTATCCCCAAAATTTGCATATTTTATGAATGCGTATTTAGGTATAACCTTGCACATGTCGGAAGTACGACCTAAGTATATTGCCGAAGTCTTTCTCTTTGTTGGAGGAACTCCAATACCAGCCCATCAACCAGCTTTTATAAGTAATATGAGTTGCACCTACAGAGACGAGCCAGAACTACATCCATTTGCTTTTCGAACGCATACACACGGAATGGGAAGAGTGGTGTCAGCATTTTTAAAGCATGATGGAAAATGGACTATGATTGGAAAAAGGAATCCACAATGGCCACAGGTTCGGTGTGAAAAAAATTGCATTTTTTCACCAAAAATCATTATTTTTTCATCAAAAATGACCAAATTTTCACTAGAAATATTCGAAAATTTTCATTTTTTCCACCAAAATGACCAAATTTTTCAATTTTTGACGAACTTTTCAAAAAAAATTTGTTAAAAATTGAAAATTGAAAGATAAATTTGAAGTACAAAATTTGGTTATTGAAACGAAAATTTGCGAAAGTTTTCGTTTCAATAACCAATTTTCAAAAAAATATTCCAAAATTTTCATTTTTTCCACTAAAATCATTATTTTTTCATCAAAATTCTGAATTTTTCGATTTTTGACGAATTTTAGCTCACCCTGTAACTTGTGCATCCCTACAAATCATATTGTTTTAGCTCTTCCAAAAAATCGACACAGATATAACCATTCGAAAAGATGACTTTTTGTCAGCAATCTGCCGATTCGAATCGACTAACGTAGATAAAGTCACTGTCATGGGGTAGGTCGATCAATTTTTCAACCCCCTCATTTTTTGCAATTTTCAGTAGTATGGGTGTGGATGAGATGTGCAACTTCTACATGATGTACTACAGAGACGCCGATTCTGACAAACAAGTGAACCGAATCTGTGCCTGGGATGAAAACCAAGCTTTGAGAGCAGAGTATCCAAAAGAGGGTATCTCTCTTTTGCCACCGCACCCCGAATGGGAACATGCTGCACACCAAAGTGGAAATCCTTTTGGTAGGAATTGTTTTGGTGAAAATTTTTCAAAATAGTTTTTAGGAGTTGAAGAAAAATTGAAGCTAACTTCCATGGGTGATATTAAATTTGGACAAATTTCTGGCATGGCTATAACAAAAGATGGCGATATTGTTGTTTTTCATCGAGGTCCTCGTGTTTGGGATGGATCGTAAGCAAATTTTTTAAAGTTTTCAGCATTCCCGGAGTGTGGAAACGCTTCCCTGATCCTGATTCAGGGAAAGTGGTGGGTGTATTGAAGCGAAAATTAAATAGAATTCGGTTTTTCGCAGGAAAACGACTGATTGGGGGTTTTTCTTGGCGGAGAACCGATTACACGCATTCCCAAAACGTGAAAGCACTTCCCTGACCCTGATTTTTACCCCCATAAGGACGTTTTTAAAAAAAATTTCGGGTGCCAAATTCATGAAAAAAGTATCCTGGATCAATTTCATGCAAACATTTTCATGCATCGGCGACACAGTTGCACAACCCCGGTACCCCCCCCCCCCCCCCCC